>CANXYI010845181.1:0-17864 GCA_948208565.1 Hura crepitans | reverse complement strand
CTCTATTAAAGATATATGCCACAGTCTTTATTGCTTCACCCCAAAGGGATTCTGGTAAGGTCGAATGGCTAATCATACTCCTTACCATATCCTTAAGCATTCTATTACATCTCTCGGCAACACCATTCATGCTAGGATTACCCGGCATTGTGTATTAAGGGACAATACCGCATTCCTCTAGGAATTTAGTGAAAGGCCCTGGATGTTATTCACCTGATCCGTTATATCTACCATAGTATTCACCACCACGATCATATTTAACAACTTTAATCCCTTTGCCAAGTTGGTTTTCAACCTCAGCCTTGAAAACCTTAAAAACATCTAGTGATTGAAACTTCTCATGAATCAAATATAGGTAGCCATAACGAGAATAATCGTCTATGAACGTAATAAAATACTATTGCCCATTCCAAGAAGCTATAGGGAATGGCCCACAAATATCAGTATGTATTAGTTCTAAGACTTTAGAACTCTTTTTGGCATCTAGTTTCCTTATGTTTGTTTGTTTCCCCTTAATACACTCAACACAGACTTAGAAGTCTGATAAATCAAGGGGATTAAGAATTTTATCAGACACAAGCCTTTCAATTCTCTATTTAGAGATATGACCTAAACTTTTGTGCCATTATGCAGCGGAATCCTTATTTATTAATTTTCATTTTGTACCACGAGAACCAGTATGCAAGGTTTCATTATATGAAGTAATTATATCCAATAAATATAGATTTTCATTCATGGATAAAGAACCAGTACTAATAACATTTGAATTTTGAGAAAGACAACTTATTTTTTCCAAATGAATAAGAATAACTAGATTTGTTCAAAGCAGAAATAGAAACCAGATTCCATCTAAATGATGGTAAAATAAAAGTCTCTTTCAAATCCAAATATAAACCAGTCTTTAATAATAACCTAAAGGTCCCTATAGCTTTAACTTTAACTGATTTGCCATTACCCACAAAGATAAATCTTTCAGCATCACTTGGCGATCGGCTCGACAGACAACCCTACATAGACACATTTATGTAAGTAGTAGCACTTGAATCTAGCCACCAAGTGTGTATAGGTATAGAAGTCAAATTAACTTTACAAACTAAGGTGAGAAGTGTACCTTTATTGACTTGCCAATTGGCGTACTTAGGACTCTCTTTCTTCATGTGTCCACCCTTCTTACAAAAGTAACAAGTGATATTTGAATCCTATTTCTTTTGCTTTTTCTTTGATGGTGTCTTTACTGTAGCTTCCTTTCCTCTTTTCCTCTTTTTATCCTTAGAGGTAGTTGCTAAATAAGCACTTTCTGTCTAATCTGCTTTCAATCTCTCTTCTTCTTGCACACAGTAAGCAATGAGCTCATTAAGAGACCATTTCACACTTTGAGTGTTATAACTCACTTTAAATTGACTGTATTGTGCAGGAAGAGAGATTAGAACTAAATACATGAGTAAGTCCTTAGACAACTCTAGCTTTAATGCCTTTAATTTTGAAGCAATATCAGAGATCTTTATGATGTACTCTCTTATGTTCCCTTAACCTTTATACCTTATTAAAACAAGTTTAGCTAAAAGCACACTTGTTTCACCTTTTTTGCTTTTGGCAAAGTGCTTTTCAAGGTCCTCAAAGAACTTCCTAGCATTAACCTCATCGGATATATTGCCCTTGAAATTTTTTGGAATTGCACGCTTCATGATCATTAGACTCATGCGATTAGAATGTTCCCACCTCTCTAAGTCCCTTTTATCCTTAATGGAACTTTGCTCTGTAAGAGAAAGGGGCCGTTCTTCTTAAAGTGTAAGGTCAAGATCCATGCAACCGAGAATAATCATAATATTCTCTTTCCAAATCTTAAAGTTTGTGCCATTTGTGCACTAGAATTGAATTAATATTTACAGATATTGTAGAAGCAAAAGCATTAACTGAACAAAGAATAAAATAACACAGATTAAGCTCACATGTTATTCACAATAAAACGCGCTTGATAAGTTCAAATAATGATAAGCCCCAAAATAAGATACCTAACACAACATTGATATTTAGTCTTTGGACAAAAATATCAACTGTAAGTGGTACTCTCTATGCAGAAATCAAATATTGACAATTAATCCTGTCAAATAATAAGCCTTTCTTTGGACTGACTTATTATCCACATGACAAAACAACAATTGTCATAAATTTATTTCCACAGCGCATTTGTTAATTGGCCAAATAATAAGCTTCCTTTAGGCCCATTACTATTTGTATAAATAACAAATACACACACCTAATATTTTAAATAAATTAATCTACACAATAAAGGTTACTTTGGCAACATATTGCTTTAATCAACTTATTCAGAAAATATTAGGCATCACAAAAAATGTGATAATACTAAATTTGAACTTAATTTGTATTGTTATAATAAAATATTACTGTATATTTTACTCAATAAATATGGGTAAACACATGATATTAATTAACAATATCAATTAAAATGAATACCCATTCCAAAAATTGAGCAAATAAACAAACATAATAATAGATAAGTTTAATGGCTTTGGCAAAAAAGAAATTGCCACTGAAAAAAAAATCAACCACAAAAGCCAATACCAATTGCAAAAGCCAAATTTTTTTTACATAGTAAATAACAAATTGTAAGAGGACAAAAAATATGGCCACTTAAAAAAAAGAAAAACGTAAAAGCCTTTTTTTACCATAAATTACAAAATAATTCATCAAAATTAATTTATAATTCAAGCTCAACGATTTGAGTATAACCATTCTGATACCACTTACTAGATTTTTTAATTCACATCGATACGAATAATATGTATCCAATTCAAGGATCGCATGCAAATCGTTAGATAATGAATAATAAATAGAAAATCATAGATGAATACCTGAATCCATGATTGATGAATTAACTGAAAAAATTGAGTGCTTTTGAGTCTTGATTTGTCGTCTCACTAATTTGCTTCGTGTATGAGGCAAGGCAAATTGACAACTGAAATATGACTTAAAGACCACAACCCTAATACCCTTTATATACTAGGTTAAGTAGGTTATCATAAAACCTAATTTAACCTGTATTGAGTTTCTACACAATAGAAATTCATACCCAATAGATCTCTTTAGAGCCTAAAATTATATCACTTAAATTACTCTTTTAATTTTTGACAGCCAATAATAAATTAATTTAATATGTAAGCCCACTTAAGAGGTTAAACCCAACATAATGTATTTATGAATTAACATTAATATAGCAATTAATTCATAAAATTAGCATTAATGTATTTATGAATTTAAAAATAATTTTATAAATACTTTAATGCTAATTCATAAATACAAATTTTATACAAATCAGCTTCTCCTTAAATTAAAATTAGCAGTTAATTCATAAAATTAGCATTAATGTATTCCCTATTTTATAACATTTTAATTTTTCACAATATCTAATAATCAGATATTGCTAATTTAAGGAGATGCTATCAAAATTTTATTAGAACTTTTTGTATTGTAGTAGCATATTATCTAATTCTAACTTTATTGTTATTTGATGTGTAAGATAAATCTTATGTAAAGCTTTAGGATACATAAAGGTATTTGAAGTTGCTATTTTGGTTAATAAATAGTATATATATAACGACATAACTACTAGAACTATTATGCTTTTGAATATTTCAGGCATGATACTTGTTATTTTGGTTGTTTGATGGTTAATATGCACATATAAAACTTATACAACTCTTATGCTTTTATTCATTTTAAATATGGTACTTTTTGTAATCAAATATATAATCTTATTACTTTTTAATACATTTTATTTTCTTTATTATTTATATTTTTTATATTTTTTTATTTTTCTATATGATATTGGAAAAAACTAACAAGACACAATTTAAAGATACAAAGAAAACCTACCAAATTGACAAAAAATAAAGGCATTCATTTTGGAACATATTTAAAAAAAATGTTGCTACTTACAGGTGTTGTTTATGTAATATATCATTTTTCAAGGGATACTAATTATAAAACCGTTGTTAATTTTTGCATGCTTATAAAAATGAATGTGATACTTTTTAAAAAAGAGTTGAACTATTAAGAGCGCTTAAACAAAATAGCATCAATAAATTAGACACATTTATTTTTGAAAAGCGTCTTGCATTTACCGATGCTTTTTTGAAAAAACTTATTGTATATATAAAAATGCTTTTCCATAAGAAGCGTTTTGAATTTAGAGACGCTATGTCGAACAAAGCGTCACAAATATAGGGTTGCTTTTTAAAGATATGCATTGTCTATCTAACGACACTTATGCAATGCATTAGTAAGTCAAAATTACCAACACAAGGCACTTTGCATCGTAAGATGAAAAATTGATGCCTCATTTAAAAACCATTGTCCATTTAATTATGCTTATAGAAAGCATCGGCAAGTCAAACTTACCAATGCAAGACACTTTGCATCGTAAGATAAAAGGCTGATGCCTCATTTAACAACACTTGTTACAATGCTTTTTAAAAGTTTGGTAAATTAATGGTGATGCTAAAAAGCATCGTTAAATGTGAATTAAAAGCATAATTAAGTGCTTATTTTCTTGTAGTGTAACCAAATCATAATTATCAAAGATTTTAGACGTGATAGATCAATAGCTATATCTAGAAGATTCAGCAGATCTTCAACAATTCATATAAATTAGTACATAATGGTCTATATGTTCTATCAATAATTATATTCTTGCAATGCACAAATAAAATGCTTAATAATTTTAGATTTGATAGAAGTTAGACATATCAAATAATACTTTTAGTTTTGTTTTGTGAACTTGGCATAGTTTAAAGTGAAAAGTCAATAGCTAAAATTGAAAAATAAGAAAGTATTTCTGGAAGAGATTGAATATAAGGAATTGTTAGATAAAAATCTTAATTTCTTTAAATTCGAATGCCCAAAAAAACTTGGTTTTCTAACACAAAGATTATATAACAGTAATTGTCAACTCCTTGATTGTTTTTATTTAGATCACAAGGTAGACAATAATCAAATAATATGATTGTTAAATATTACTATTAATTATATTAATTCTTTTGATGAGTTTTTTTGAAAAATTTAATATATTTGTAAAAAAAATTTCATGATATTTAAAAGAATTGGCTTTAAGGAGAAGCAAGTTTGAGAATTATTTCTCAATAATAATAAAGAGTTTTTGAACTTTGTTGCAAGTTTTCTATACCACAACGAATATGTTAAATTGAAAGAAATGAGAAATCTTATATTCATTCTCGATAATAATTTTAAAACCTTTGACTAGCTCTATAATTTCATCTTAAAAAATTGACCTAATATAGTGCAGACTCACGATTATTAATATTAGACCTATAGAGCATTGGTAAAAATTTTTAAAAGTGAAAATATTTAGTGTGAGAATAGAAAGAAAAACATAAGTTTAGAGATTAAAATTGAAATTTTAATATGCTATAATAGGACATAAAAATTTTAAAGTTAGTTTTTTTAAATTTACAAAATTAGATACAATAAACTAAAAGATATAGTATATATAAAGTCCATAATTAAAAATAATATGTGACAACGAATTAAAGGATGATGTGTAAAAATGACATACATAATCGCATAATATTAAATAGGCATATTATTTATTAGTAAGACTGTTTTAAAATTAAAATTATATCAATCATATTGATAATTTCATAATAAGTACTAAAATTTTTAACCAAATTGCACGGTAGTTTTGGAGTTCAAAAAGAAAGAATTGTAGCTCTTTTTTTCACATTATTTAATGGGAAACATTGTTTTAAAAAAATAATGGAAAATGTGCTAAATTGTTTCCCATTTGTTATAAAAAAAATTATTTTGTCTTTTAAATATTTTTTAGATTAAAATTGTTTTTAAAATTTTAAAAATAGTATTATTATGCCTTTTTTTTATAACACCATAAAAGAAAAGTTAACAGTACTGATGTAGACGACAAGTTGACAACATATATCACACGTATTAATCCATGTCAGCATATGGATTTAAAGTTCTATTTTGTCCTTAATGTTTTGCAAAAAAAAAATTGTTTTGCTCTTCAAATTTTCCTTTTTTATATTTAAACAAGAATTGCAAAATTTTAAATTTTTTTCTTAAATTTAAATTTAATTATATAAAATAAATATAAACAATTTTAATTTTAAAACATATTCTCAATATTTTGAAGTATTTTGTTATTGTAAATGATGTTTATTTCACAAATAAAAAATTATTTTATGTGAATGTTTTTTTAAAAAAATTGAACAAGCAATTTATAAATTGTAATACATCTTAAAATACTCAACTTAAATTTTAAATAAATCTTGATACTAAGTTAAATTTTTTGGGATAATTTTTTTTATCAAATTTAATATGTAAAATATTTAATTTTCAAAATTATATTTCAATTTTTTTTCATTTTTTCAAAAATAATAACATAAAATAATTTTTTAAATTATGAGAATCTTTAGTGAAATAAATATTATTTATCAAAATAAAATATTTTAAAATATTGATGATATGTATTAAAAATTAAATATTATCAAAATGTGATTTAAGTATTCATATTTATTTATAGAATTAAATTTTAAAAATTAAAAATTTTTGAAATTTATTTATAAATATAGAAAAATTTGAAGAGCAAAATATTCTCTTTTTCGAAACGTTAAAGGTAAAATAAAACTTAAAACTTTATGCTGACGTGTATTGATACGTATCGCCAATTTAGTGTCTACGTCAGCACCGTTTTCTTTAACGATGTTATATAAAAATAGCATAATAGCAACAATTTTGAAACCTTGATAAGGATAAAAAAATTTAAGAGGTAAAATAACTCTTTACATTAAATGATAAGGGCAATTTAGTAGATTTTCTCAAAAATAATTAAAGAAATAGAAGTGTTGTTTTAAAAATAAATAAAAAACACCTTTTTACAAATCTTTGTATTATTAAAGATTCTTTAAGACTCTATAATTATGGATTGATCCTAATCGAAATAGACTCAAATTCTGAACCAAAAAAAATACAAATAATTTTTTGTCAAATTGAAACTTGAATTGGGTCAGCATACGTGGATTGACTCTAAATAAGTGCCACAATAAAAAGAAAGATAAAAGTGTGCTCTCAAAATTGATAAAGTTCATCAGCAAGACAATTATAGAAGTTCCACAAGGCATACACATGACTAAGGGATAAGGAAAAAAATAGCTACTACAACAACTCATTATATTAGGTTATTATTTTCCCATTCCATCATCAATTTCATAGTAAATTTGCACTTTGATTTCTTCATTGTTAATTAATTTGATGTAGACGAAAGTTAAATTGATAGCCACGCCAATATTAAAAGAAAACATAAAAGAAATATATGGAAAAAGTTTGCCATAATGTCTAACAATGGTAGACTTGAGATGTTCTTCAAAACCTAACATATTTTATTGGCTCAAAGCCATATCCTAATTTTGATGATAACCAAATTTTGATTAAATTTTTTTAGAATTCTATTTTACATGATTATTTCCATATCACTCCATTAAAGAATTCTACAAGAATTTGAAGCATGCCTTGATGAGTAAAGAAAATGAAGTTCCAAATATTTTAGGACCATAATTATGTAAAATCAAATTTAAAGAACTTATATCATGCATCATATTCCTAAAAGTTGAATAAAGTAAATCTTTCATACATTAAAAATGAAGTTTTTGAAAAGACCATAAAATTCTGTGAAATGAATAGTAATATTAGAAAAAGGGGCAAAACTCAAAGAAATGAACAATATTATTAAAAAAGCCACTTTATTAGGAAAACATTACAGACAAAATAACAACTAGTTTCTTAACTATTAACGTTTCTTTTAAAGTTCATAATTGCTATTTTAGTTTTAAGGGCACACACATGCGCACACACACATACATATATATATGAAGTCAAGTGACAAACGGTTAGAGAAGTTGAAAAAATTATCTATCTCTAAAGATACAAAGCTTAAACCTTTCTTGACAAAACTGGCACAACTTTTTTAGCTTCATTCATTACATATTATCCTTAAATTTGATCATAACATTCTTATTGTAAACGATTTGTGAGGAAAATTTATCTTTGTAAAAGTTTATGAGATTGGGATTAGCTAAAACATGGGTTTTATTTTAGCAAGTTTTTCTCTTATTCTTTTACTTAGTAAAAAAGATTATGGGTAGGTGTATTTATACTCTTATACAACTGGCTTTAGCTCTTACCCTTGAAAAGAGCTGAGTGGAGATAAAATCTCAAGATAGCTTGTCTTGGGGAGTGAATGTAGGCAAAGGAGGTTGAACCACTATAAATCGCTTGTCTTGATTTTTCTTCTCCATCTTCTACTCTTTATTTTTCATTTACAAGTAAAACAATTTTCTATTTGTGTTAAAAAGTTTGATTTTGGTATTATTTAAGAAAACTAAGTTTCACCAAAACTTGAATCGTTGTATTTAAAGTTAAACCATTGCAAAGTTCATTTTTGAAAAAGTGTATAATTATTTTTGAAGTGATTTTCATATACATTGCATATTATCATATTGTTCCAATAGAAAAGGTTTTTTAACAGAAAAGTTTTTTATTTAGAAAATGGCTAGATTTTACACCTAATTCACCCCTTTCTTTTATATGTTTGGAACCAACAATTGGTATCAAAGTAGTCCTCATCTTCCTTAGGCTTAACACCCTTTAAAGATCTTTAAAAAAAGCATTCTCTTTTAGAACCTCAACAAAGGGCAAAATGTCTATAGACCATATATGTTCTGTGATGACAATTTTACTTTTTGAAAAATTGTTGTAGAAAACTTTATTAATATGTAAGATATGGATTATTGGAAAATTATTGAGAATAGTTATACCTTTCCCAACAAAGAAGTAAATGGAACTCATGTTCAAAAATCCAAAAAAGAGTTTTTTAAAGAGGAAAGATTCTATGCTCAGAAAAATGCTAGAGCAATGAGCGTGCTCTTTTATGCTCTCTATGTAAATAAATTCAACTGAGTTTTTAGTTGTGAAACAACCAAAGAAATTTAGGATAAACTTGTTGTTACTTATGAAGGCATAAATCAAGTGAAAGATTTACGCCTTTGTGTTTTAATAGAAGAATATGAATTCTTCAAAATGAAACCAGATGAACCCATTTCTAATTTTATTAATAGATTTATAAAAATAATAATTGGTGCTAAAGCCTTTTATAGCCTCATTTTTTATGAAAACCAAATTAAAAAACTTTAAGGGATCTCACTTCAAGGTGGGAATATATAGTCTCTATCCTACTTGATAAGGATATGAGTACTTTAAGATTTGATTATATTTGTGGGTCTTTGCTATCCTATGAATTGCTAATAAAAAGCTAAGATATAGAAAAGGAAGCAAAAAAAAAAAGGAAAAGTGAATTGCTCTTAAATATGACTCTAGTGAGAGTGATTCATAAATTTGTATTGATAAACTTGATTTCATAACCAAAAGGAATAAAAAGTTATACAGAAAAGACAAAAAAAAACCTTACGAAAAGTGTTATGATATACACTCTCAGTAGAAAAGTGAATCACCTCAAAAGTTTCTAATAAGGCTATTTTCTATAGATGTAACAAGCCTAGACATATCAATCTAAATGTCCTAATCTGAAGAAACTGGATAAAAAGCACAAGAAAAGAGCCATGGTTGCCATGTGGAGCAATAATGAAAAGTCAAGTGAAAGTTCAAATAAGTAAAAAAAATGATCAGAAAATGTTAGTTTGATGGCAATGTCAGATCACAAAGATCAGAATACTACTGTAGAGCAACCTAGAGTAGAAAATGAGATAAAAGAGCTTGATGTTAGTAGTTTTGGTTCTAACAACTATGATAATATGGTTACATGTTTTGAAGAAGTGTATAAGAAATATAATGATCTTAAAAAGAAATATCTTACATTAGAAAGTAAACATAATGTATTAAAGATTGCACATAAAAAGATTAGTCAAAAGAAAGTAATACATGCACTAATCTTCATGAGTGTGAAAAGAAATGCATGCTGCTTAAAGAAAATGTGAAAAAAAGATAAAGAGATCAATACACATTCTAAAAAGATTAAATCTTTGAATTAAAAAGGAAAAGAAATCATAGTAGATCTTGGCAGTTTATATAGAATAATAAGTAGAAATGCATCTAAAAAAATGCTAGAAATCATAAGAAACAAAATCATAAACACCGTACCAAGTTTATGCCTCTTCCTCTTGATGCTTCTACTTTTTCTACTTTTTACTTCTATTATTATAGAAAAGGACATATGTGTAAATTTTGTTATTATAAGAAGAGAGTCTTTTCTAAAAAAATCAGTATGGATTGAGAAAAGCTCACCATCTTAATTTAAGAAAGTAGAATAAAAGCTTTCAGTTGATCCAAAAGCTAAAACATCTTTTGTTGGTCCAAAAAAACCAAAATGTTCTAATGCTACTAACAAAAAAGGACCCAATAGAAACTGGGGACCTAAATTTACTTGATTTCTATATAGATATGTCTAAGCAGCAACAAAACAAAATTTTGGATAGTAGTTGCTCTAGACACATGAATTGGGATAGAAAATCATTATCAAAATTGACCATGATAAATGGTGGAAAGTTAGTTTTAGTGGCAACAAGAAAGGAAAAATTATTGGGATAGGGACCATTGGTTCTAACCTTTTATTGCAATTGTCTCACTTGTTAAAGGCCTCAAATTTAACTTGTTGAGCATAAGTTAATTATGTGATAAGAAAAGAAGAGTGATGTATGAAGTAGAGCATTCTATAGTAAAAGATGTCAAAATAGGCAAGACAATTTTGATACGGCATAGATTAGGCAATATCTATAAGGTCAACTTAAAAGAGCTCAAAAAAGTGAAGAAACTTGTCTAATGACACAAGAAGAGCTAAGCCGAGCATGGTACAGAAAACTTGGTCATTCTAATATTCATTCCATATAAAAGTTGTTAAGAAAGAATCTTATAGAAGGTTTGCCAAAGATCAAATTTGAAAAGAAATAAATTGTCAAGGCATGTTAACTTAAAAAGTAATGAAAGCATCATTCAAATCTTAAAAGGAGATATCCACAAAGAAAGAATTAGTTCTTCTCAATCTAAACTTGACTGGACCTATTAGTCCTATAAGCCTTTATGAAAAAGCTTATGTGTTGGTGATAGTAGATGACTACACAAGATTCACTTGGGCATTATTTATAACTCACAAGAATGATGCTTTCAATGAATTGTGGAATTTGAGTAAGAAGATACAAAATAAGAAAGGCTATATGACTACAAGCATTAAAATTGATCACAAATGAGAATTTAAAAACAAAAGTTTTGAGGAATTTTGTAGTAGAATAAGAATTCATTATCACTTTTCTACTGCTAAAACACCTCAACAGAACCAAGTTGTAGAAAAAAAAGAATGAACACTTCAAGAAATGGCCAGAATAATGTTGAATGAGAACAACTTGCCAAAATACTTTTAGGCAAAAGCTATCAACACTGCATGCTATATCTTGAACAGAATATCAAACAAATTAGTATTAAAAAAGACATTTTATAAGCTATTAGAAAATCGAATATCAACTACATTTGAGCCTTTGGTTGTAAGTGTTTTATTTTTAATGATAAAATTAGTATAGGAAAATTTGATGCTACATTTAATGAAGAAATATTTTTAGGTTGTTCTTTAAATAGCAAACCTTATAGAGTTTATAATAAAACAACACTAAGTGTAATTGAATCTATACATGTTAAATTTGATCTTACTAACAACTACACTCGAGAAATAAGCTTTTCTAATAATGATGCAAAGTATAGAATTTCAAATAGAAACAAAAAAAAAAACATCTATATAACAATGATCCCATAAAAATAAAAGCCTCCAAAACAAATAGTAGAAAAGAACGATAGAAGAAAACAGCTAATAGAATAACAACAACAAATAAAATAACATCCAAATTTACCAAAAGAGTGGAGATAAAACCAATATCACTCTAAAAAGAATCTGTTGATTGACCCATCAAAAAAGATGATGACTAGAAGAGGACTAAGAAAATATTGTGTTAATGTTGCTTTTTTTCCTTTAATTAGAACTTAAAAACTTTATTAAGGCTTAAAGTGATACAAGTTAGGTTCTTGCTATACGAGAAGAATATAATCAACTTGAGAGAAATAAAGTTTATTGTTTAGTTTCAAAACCACGAAGATTGCTCAATCATTAGAACTAAATGGGTCTTTAAAAAAACTTAATAAAAAATGTAGTATAATTAGAAATAAAACAAGGCTTGTGGCTCAAGGCTACAATCAAGAAAAATGTATTGATTTTAATAAAACATTTGCACCTGTAGCTAGATTAGAAGCCATTTACATTTTATGTGCATTTGCTTGCTTTAAAATTTTCAAGTTATATCAAATGAATGTTAAAATTTCTAAATGGTTTTCTAAATGAGGAATATATGTTTCTCAATTTCCTAGTTTTAAAAGCATAGAACACCTAAATTATGTTTTTAAACTCACAAAAGCTTTATATGGTTTGAAAAAAGCTCTTAAAGCTTGATATGAAATATTAAGCATAAAGCATAAGTCATCTCATATTTTAATCATTCAAGTCTATGTTAATGATATCGTATTTTTCTCTACTGACATTTCTAGATGCAAAAAATTTGAGTTTTCTATGAAATATGAATTTGAAATAAGTATGATGAAAAAACACACATTCTTTCTTAGATTGCAAATTATGCAATATAAAGTTGAAATCTTGATTAGTCAAGTAAAATATAGCAAGGAATTACACAAGAAATTCAAGATGTTAAATGTTAAATTTGCTAGCACTCTAATAAGCCCAACAACAAAGATAGAACTTGATGAGAAGGGCAAAAGTTTATAACTAAAGCTATATCAAGGCATGATTAGTTATTTATTATACTTAACAACAAATAGACCAGATATACACTTTAGTATATGTCTATGTGAAAGATTTCAATCATCTCTAAAGGAATCTCATTTTGTTACAATCAAAAGAATCTTTAGGTATCTATTAGGAACTCAAGAATTGGGTCTATGGTATTATTAACACTCGTCCTTTGATCTAGTTTGGCTTTCTAATGCAAACTATTCAGGTTGCATAATAAAACGAAAAAGCACTTCTAGTGCTGTCATTTTCTAAGCTAATCATTAATCACTTAGTCAAGTAGAAAACAAAAGTCTATAGCCTTACCTACTGTAAAAGTAGAATATATAGCTGCTGATGATTATGTAGCACAAATTCGATAGATTGAACAATAACTAGAAGATTACAAAGAAAAATTTGATCATGTTCCAATCTATTGTGACAACACAAGTTTTGTGAATCTCGCGCGAAATCAATCTTGTATTCAAGAACAAAGCATATAGAATCAGACACCATTTCATTAGAGATCATGTTTAAAGAGGAGACATAGTGCTAGAATTTGTTCTAACATAACAACTAAAAGATATCTTCATTAAGGCTCTCAAAGAAGATTAGTTCTATCACATAAAAAGAAAACTGAGCATAGAGACATCTCAAAATTGAGCATTCCATTGAGGTAACCAACATAATACATTCTAAATCATCCAAAACTATTCCAAAATAATCATTTATGCAAATATGGCACATTTATACACAAATTACACAGGATGTCCAAAATTACCATTTTACCCTTTTATTACATAACATTTGATCAAGTTCACATTTCATTCGTACACTGATTTTCTCATCATTTAACCATTATTTTCACTTAATTAACCTATATTAAACCTCGTTATACCTTCATAACCATTTTAGAACCACTCATCCTATTAAACTAACAACTTTCATATTAGGTACATAAACCAAAAGTGCACAAAAATGTAAAGTGTATACATATTTTATTGAATACACTTATAGAACGATTTTTTGGCATCTTAAATACCACCACACAGCTTCTCCTTGCCCTTGGCTTGCCTTCCTTCTTCTCTATCTAAGTTCTATAATAGGTAATTGGTTAAGAAAATTCATCGAAAAATATACACAAATCAAAACTTGAAACTAATACCTATACCATAATTCTAAGCACCTGTAATATCATAGAAAAATATTAAAACCCCAAAAATAGGCTTACCTTGACTTTGGGTTTTAAAAACCCTAACCCTCAATTCTTATTTTTCCTATAAAATCTTGCCTTTCTCAAGAAATTATTAGTGGAATAGGAATCTAGACACGATAAAGATCAATTCGGGTATAATATTCGAGGGTTTTAGTTGATTTTTGGTAAAATAAGGAAGAAAAATGGGAGAGTGGAGGCTATAGAGATGGCATCGACTTTCTCAAGGGGAGGAGAAAGATGACTAAGTAATCTTATGTTATGTACGCATGTAAACTTACCCTTTTATATTAAATGCCGGACGGCCACAATTTTGCCACTTAGCGATCCAATGGCTAGTATTTTTCTTAGTTTTCTTTAAATCTTTAGAAATTTATTTTTAAACTTAATGATCTCTAAAATTACTTCTTAAGGCATCAAAAATTATAAAATTTCAAAATTAAGGGCCTCCTCGAACCTCGTGCCAAAAGACAAAGGAAATAGGCTAAAATTTTCAATCATGTAAATAAGAAATTCAATAAAAAATACTTATCGATGTCAAGAAATTATAATTCTTTCACCATTGGACTATTTAAAATTTTTTACCTGTCGAGTATGCTATTTTCGGGTTAGTTCGAGCACATCCTGACCTTTTTCTATCATAGCCTAAACTAAGGCCACTATCTAGTAAATATCAGTGTAAAAGAATTTTTTAGTTCAATAGTTATTCCTAATTCTTTTATTTTCTACCTTATTTTGCTTTTTAAAGTTTCATAACTAGTACCCCCTCTAAGTCACTTTAATAGGGCCCGCTACTTAAGAACCTTGATCATAACCCGAGAAGTACTATTCATGAAGCTAGGTTTTATAGGTGTCACACTAATCTTATAAATTTTTTTATGATTCTTAAAATACTTTTAGTAGGCCTTATTCATATGATAATTTGGTCTTTGGATCTATTAATTGAAACCTACTTATGAGCCTTTATTAAGATGATTTATTGGTTACTAATACATGATTTTGATTAACTTCACTAACTTTGGGCATAGGAGATTTTTTTAACCCCTATTCATATATTCTGAGGGACTTTTTTGACTAACCTAGACAGACTTTTAAGAAAGTTTATTAAAATTTTGTCATCATCAAAGAAGGAGAGAATGTTAGCTCAAAGCCATATTCTAATTTTGATGATAACCAAACCTTGATTAAACTTTCTTAGAATTCTATTGTATGTGATTATTTTAAGATTTCTCCATTAAAAAATTATGTAAGAAGCAAAGAATTTGAAGTAAGCCTTGGTGATTGAAGAAAATAAAGTTCCAAATTATTTTAGGACTTTAATTATTTAAAATCAAATTTAAGGAACTTCTATCATACATAATAATTCCTAAACTTGCATAAAATAAATTTTTCATGCATTAAAAATAATGTTTTTGAAAAGTCCTTAAAATTATGCGAAATAAACAATAACATTAGAAAATAGGCAAAACTGATAGAAGTGAACAATACCATTCAAAAGGCCATTTCATTAGAAAAGTATTATAGGACAAAATAGCGACTATTTCTTTGACTATTACTGTTTCTTTCTAAATGGCTAGATCACTATTCATAATGGCTATTTTTTATTTGAAGCTTACATACACATGTGAAATCAAGTGAAAAATGGTTAGAGAAGTTGGAAAAATTATCCATCTCTAGAGATACGAAGCTTAAACCTTTTTTTACGAAGCTTAAACCTTTTTTAACATATTTTTCACATCTTTTTTAGCTTTATTCATTACATATTATCCTCGAATTTGATTATAGCATTCTTGTTGTAATTGATTTGTGAGGAAAATTTATCTTTGTAAAAGTTTTTAAGGTTGGAATTAGCTAGAACTTAGGTTTTGTTTTAGTAAGTTTTTCTCTCATTCTTTTACTTTGTTAAAAAGATTGTGGGTGGATACATTAGTCAACTTATATCAATTAATTTTAACTCTTGCCCTTAAAAAGAATTGAGTGGAGATAAAACCTCAAAACATGTTATTTTGGGAAATGGATGTAGGCAAAAAAGGCCAAACCACTATAAATTGTTTGTCTTGATTTTTCTTCTCAATCTTTTACTTTTTATTTTTTTTACAAGTAAATTGGTTTTTTGTTTGTGTTAAAAAGTTTGATTTTGGTATTACTCAAGAAAACCAAATTTCACCAAAACTTGAATCTTTGCATTTAAAGTTGAATCTTTACAAAGTTCATTTTCTAAAAAAAATGTATAATTATTTTTGAAGTGGTTTTCATATACATTACATAACATCACATTATTCCAGTAGAAAAGTTTTTTTAATAGACAAGTTTTGTATCCAGAAAAGGGCTAAAATTTTACACATCAAATTCACCACCTCTTATGTGTTTGGGACCAAAACACTTTTACCATTGTGGGAAATCATATAAACAATTGGCTCAACATGTATTAGATTGAACAAAAAACCACCCACTTTGTAGTTTTCCCCTAATGATTTACATGGGAATAGTTTCAACACCATTTTCATGTCATTGCTTCGTAACTTTTACCAACAACTAAAGAAAAAGAAGACTAGTAGCAAGTTTAAGCATTGCTTCATAGCTATAATTAATGCCTGGAACTTTCATGGAAGACTTTCCTTCAAATTCTCTACACTTTGTTCACTCTTATTACAGTTTCCATTAGCATTCTCAAGTTTAAGATGAACATTTTATTTTTTAAGAAAATTATTTTTTGTTTTTTCACATCATGATATTAAAGTATACTTATATAAAAATAACAGGTTCCTAAAAAGTATGTAATTGAATACATGATTCAATTAAATAAAGAATACATTTGTATAAACAAATTAAGTCTCTCGAGAAAGCATTCATTACTATAAAGAGTCAAAGGCCTATTATGATTAAGGGAAAGGTTATGCCTGGGTTTGAAATTTTCAATGATGTATTCGATTAGGCTATTAGTGAAGTTAAGACTGCCTCAGATTTTTGGGATGAAAAAGTCATAAACAATTTAGTTGACCTAGAGGTCAAACCTAAGGAAGAGATTCTGACCACAACCCTACTTCAAGACAAAAGGAAAAGGAAGGTTGAAGAAAATGATTCAGAAGAATTGTCTGATTTTTTTATGTACTTAAACTTTTTGATAATGATGTTTCTATTTCTCATATTAATTAGATGAATGATTTTGCTTATTTTTGAGATGTCTAATCTAATTACGTCATGCATAAACATAACCATGACATGTTTGACATTAATTCAAATAATATTACCTCATTTAATATTGGTACCAATGAAAATCCTAAAGAAATTTTAGTTGCATCTAATATAACTCTTGAAGAGAGGATTAAACTTGAGAGAACAATAAAAAATACGAAAAAGTCTTTACTTGCACCTATGAAGACATGCTTGGGATAGACAAGAAAATAGCTAAGCATGCCATCTATACATATCCAGAGCTCAAGCTGATAAAACAAAAGTTAAGGAGAATGAGGCCAGAATGGGCAAAGAAAATAAAAGAAGAGGTACACAAATAGATTGAAGCCAAGTTCTTAGAAGAAGTACAGTATCCAACAAAGTTAGCCAATGCGGTACTTGTCCCCAAGAAAGATGGTAGGGTTAGAATGTGCATAAATTATAAAGATTTGAATAAGGCCTGCCCTAAGGATGTTTTTTTATTGCCACACATAGTTGTTCTAGTTAACAGTGTAACGATGTGTAAGATGTGCAACTTCATTAACTGATACACTAGTTACAATCAAATTTTTTAACAAGATAGCAAATAAA
>CANXYI010845032.1:0-10293 GCA_948208565.1 Hura crepitans | reverse complement strand
TGCATGCATCCAGTCTAGACAATAAGTCAAGAAATCCCGCTTTCCACAGCACAACTAATTCCCTTAATCTTAATTCTTTAACTATAATTACATTCTAAAAAATTAAATTATAAGACGAGAAAAACAAAGAAATAACAAAACCTATTTTCATACATCCAATCTATATATTCCATGGAAATTTCATTGCTAATAGTATCAACGGTTGAGTCAAGACCCGTAGACAGTGCATGCATCAATAATATTAATGATTTAAATGAGTTTGTAGATGTAAAATTATCAGTTTATTTTATGAAACGATATTTTATTGTTTTTTTAGTTATATTTATTCAATTAGGGTTTGGATTTACATTGTTGGGAAATATAAATGATTTTAAATTGAAGATGATTTCTTGAAATGAGAAATTGTTGATATAAAGTGTATATATATATAGCACATGCATGTTTATTGCTTGGAGTTTGTTCGTTTTTTAATTAACATATAGTCCTCTCTCTTTATATATTTTTTTATAAATATTATTTAATATTCAAAATTTATTAATTCAATTAATCTATATTTATGTTGAATAAATTTATAAAAAAGATAAAATACTCATTTTCAAATATTTAAATATACTCCATATACTCGAATTTTGATATAGAAACATCTAAAATTTAAGGCAGATCATGTCATGTTTTGATCCGATACTTAATATTGTTACCTTAATTTTAATATACTGTTGGTTAATTTTACATTAATGAAAAATTAATATGGGTCAAAATTGTAGATTAATTTTCACGTTTTCCTCCAAAGAAACCATCATTCAGAGTCAAAAAGAATTAATCTCATTTGAATGCAGTAACACACTGGGCAAAATAAAAATGAAAATTATTGTTTGAACATCTAGAAATAGACAGAATAATGATTTTGCTCGTTCCCAAAAGCTAACAGAAACCCACAGTCATACATACATATTTACTGCTCAGTCATAAAATAGCAATTATATGGTCTGCACACGATGAGATTTCTTAATTTCTTTTTTTTTTTTCGTCCTAGTCAGCAGTCCACAGCATACTAATGCAAACCCCAATCGAGGCCACATTTTTCTTTATTTTTTTATTTTTTTAAAATCTTAAAATAATTGAGCACGGTTTTTCAAAAAATTGAAATTCAAACTTCAATCTGAAAAAAATGTTAAAAAATAAAGTTATTAATCACCAAATTTTAACCTATAACTAACACTTAATCAAAGAGGTAGAAAGTCTCAAATTTAATTCCTTCTCATCGTTGAAATAAATTTTAAGAAATTAACATGCAATAATATTGATGGACTAAAAATCGAAAAGAAAAATAAATGAATAATTTAAGAAAAAATAAAATAAAAATGTCTGCTACCCATTAAAAAGCGGGCTTCAAAGAAGGCAGAAAATATAATTGGAGAAAGGATAAAAAAAGAAAAAAAAAAAGAGTTAGGTATTATTATTTATTTATTTGGGGAGGCAAAAGCCATGATTGAGATAATTGGCCTCCTGACACCAAGTCATGATTGAAACTTACTCAAGCCCCATTTCTTTCTTCTTTCTATATAATCTCCTCATTCACTCTCCTCCTAACGCCATCCTTCATTATTCTCTCTCTCTCTCTCTCTCTCTCCGCTATTTATATTCCCTTGAAATCAAGTTCTTGAAACGTCTTATCCTCGTTGGTTCCTGGCTTCGTGAATTTCTCGTTGGCTCGAAACATGATGATTGAGAAAGAAGAGTTGGGTTTGAGCTTAAGCTTGAATAGCTTTTCCCAAAATTTTCATTCTTTGCAGCTTCATCTTATGCCTTCTTCTGGCCTTAATCATCCTCGTAAGCCCTCCTGGAATGAGACTTTTCCTTCTTCAGGTATTGGGATTTTAGATCTCAAGTTTACCGGATCCATCTTACTATTTTTTCCTAATAAGCAAAAGAAAGTCTGAAAAAGCAATCTTTTTCTTTCCTTTTCCATATATATTGAATCTGGCTTTTTATTTTTTAAAATTAAAGTTTGATTTTTTTTTATGCATGCAGATCCGAACTCGGATCCTTGCAGAGCCGAAACAAGATCGTTCCTGCGAGGGATCGATGTGAACAGGCTGCCATCAACAGCTGACTGTGAAGAGGAAGCTGGAGTTTCATCGCCGAACAGCACCATATCAAGTGTAAGTGGGAAGAGAAGCGAAAGGGAGCCAAATGGAGAAGAAAACGAAATGGAGAGAGCTTGGTCTCGTGGGATAAGCGATGAAGAAGATGCGGATACTTCAAGAAAGAAGCTCAGGCTCTCCAAAGATCAGTCCGCTATTCTTGAAGAGAGCTTCAAGGAGCACAACACTCTCAATCCAGTAAGTTCTCTGTCCGGGCGTCTGGAAAATGGAAAGGAAAAAAAATAAATTTTGATTTGTGGGTCTTCATTTATTTTCTTGCACGATTGTGGTCAGTGAAAAGTTAGGAAAAGTTAGATGATTTCATTTCCTTGCGTTTTCTCGGCGAACAAACAGTAAATACAGACAGTACTTGATTGGATTACTGCTATGAATGAAGGGTATTGCTGTAATTAAACCAATTAATGCGTGGTTTTATCGTTCTGCAGAAGCAAAAGATGGCATTGGCTAAGCAGCTGGGGCTCAGACCAAGACAGGTGGAGGTGTGGTTTCAGAACAGAAGGGCAAGGTGAGAAAATTCTCCATAATTTCAAGGGTATTTTCGGCATATGAGTAAAAAGCATAGAGCTTTTGGCTATGAACTATATTTACCATATTTGGATTGAGCAGCTTTACATACATTTTGGGCTGATGAAAAAGTATTATTTTATTACAGGACAAAGCTGAAGCAGACCGAAGTTGACTGTGAGTTCCTGAAGAGATGTTGCGAGAATCTAACTGAAGAGAACAGGCGGTTGCAAAAAGAAGTTCAGGAACTGAGAGCACTGAAACTTTCCCCACAGTTCTACATGCAAATGGCCCCACCAACAACCCTCACCATGTGCCCTTCTTGTGAGCGTGTTGCGGTCCCACCGTCTGCATCATCAACCGTTGATCTACGGCCCCACCCTCGAATGGGTCCTACACAGCATAGGCCCATTCCCATCAATCCATGGGCCCGGACCCAAGGACCGTTGGATGCTCTACGTCCTCGATCGTGATTCTACAGACCAAAGAAGGGCATTTTGGACATTATAAATTAAATTAAAATTAAAATGAATATGAATCACCATATCTTAGGAAAAAGGTTGTTGGGAATGGAAGCATATGAATCAAGGAAATACTCGTAATGGCTTTACAATGCATTTTCTTGTATTCAAAGTCTTTAATTAGGTCTAAGACATGGTTGTTGTAAGTTTTGATTTGGTGGGTCTTCATGTTTTGTGTTATTGACCCATCAATCTCCTTGAGAAGGTTGACATATTATTAGCTTAATCATTTATTAATTAATGCTAATTAAACTAATAATCTTTATTCTCCCTTTACCCCCTCAAACTTTTGTGATTGGGTTCAAGGAAGAGGAAGTTGGAAGTAATTGTAAAGTGCAACAATCTCTAATTAATTTATGTTTATTAACTACGAAGTCAAGCAAATGATGTCCTAATCTCCAATTGAATGCCATCTTTGTTGTTAATTATTTTTTTATAGTTGTGTGAGAATATTTCTCTTTATTATATGCATAAAAGCAGAACTAGTGGTGCTGAATTGATGATGGATCAAATTAAAATTTTAAAAACGAAAAAGAATTTATTTAAATACCGTGGTTCCTTAATTTCTTGCTTTGTTCTTCTTCATACTAGGTTTAAATTTATTTATTTTTGATGAAAGAATTAGATTGTTGAATGACAATTGCACAAGAATTTAGTAATGAATTAGGTTCCGAAGTATTGAAGACCTAAGATTTGTTTTCCAATAAGAGCATATAGGGGTCAAGGATGACTGGTGGAAAATATTTTAATCAGAAAAATAATTCAAGTTTCAAAATGCCTTGTTGGACGGGTTGGTAGAAATTATTTAATTCCGATTTCAGGTTGATGGAAAACTAGCTCAGAATTTCCTTACACTGTTGGTTTGGTTAATTCTTGGTTTTTCTTTTCTTGTCAAATTATCGCTATTAAATGTAAAAAAAAAAAAATTATTACTCTTCTAAATTACAAAATTAGGTCTTCAATTCAACGGTGACAGTTGGGGTAGAGATTCGACCTTGGGGTTTGACATTGATGGGCCTTTGTTAATTAGGATGAAATTTCAGTGACTGCCATAAGATTTTCTCTAAATCATTTTTTCATTTCAATCAATGTTTTCAAAATATTGAATTTGACACTTAATTAAATTATGATTTAATCGAATTGAATCAATTTTTTTAAAATAAATTTATTTATAAAAAAATTCATAACATAGTATAAACAAAAAAAACATGTTAAATAAATTTTAAAAAAATAAAATAGATAAATATTTGATACATATATAAAAATAGATTTTAAAATAATATTATAAAATTATTATTAGAAAAAATATATAAAAAACTTAATAATTTAGATAAAATTGAGGTGCAAGTGGCTTTATATTTATCTTTTTTCAAAAATTATATATATTAAAAAATTCTCAGTTTTTTTTTTTTTGAAAAACATTGAATTCAATATACGCAAATCTTTATTGATTTAAATCTTCACATTATTCTATCCAATGACGTAATTTTTTTTAGTCTTTTGTAATAATTTTGATTTATTTTTCCAGTCTTTTATGATAATTTTTTTGTTTCCTTTTTATTCATTAACCTCATTTAAAGTCAATTTTATTGCACTTATTTCTCTGACAATAAGTGAATTGTCCGTTTTAAATCATCCTTTGACCGGATTTTTCTACGTCTTAGAAAAACTAATATATATATATATATATATATATATATATGACTAAGTAAAGAAAGTGGGTAAGCAAGAAAAATTTATATGTTTAAATTTTTTTTTGAACTGTTCTTTATATTTCTTTTTCTTTTTTCCTTTAATTGGCCTTTGATTTTTATTTCATTTAATTTTTTTTATACCGACTTGCCAATTAAATTTTGGCATGGAGCTGGTAGTTTATATCAGTTCAACGTAAGTTCTATATCAATTACAAGAGATTACTTATAATGGTTAATGAAGAGAAAAAAAAAAAGAAAATGTAGGAGTTGATTAAGAAAAAGATAAATATTGCTATGAAAAAGCAAATACAAAAGGTTACAAATGTATTAAAAAAAAAATAAATAAAAACAAATCTAAATTTGGTAAAATTATTGAGTTAAAAATCTTATATTTGAGAATGATTTTTGACACATATAAAATTGATAAACTAACTTTTTAATTTTTATATGCCCGAAGTTAGTAAAATTTAATTTTTTCCCATACTGGATAATTAAATAAATCGTTTTGTCATACAAGTAATTATGAATAAATTGCTCTGCCACATCAATAATTAAGAGAATAAAAAATTAAAATTTACCAATTTTACGTGTGTAAAAAATTATTCGTAAAGATAAAATACGTAATTAAATAAATTTATCAATTTTAAATATATTTTTTTAAAATTATTTCTATATTAAGAAAAGAAATTGATGACGCAAGCACCATCAATCTTTAGGTATCTTTTTTTTTATCTTGATAAAAATATACATTTATCATATATAACATAATACAAGAATATAAAATCAAAATCAAAATCAAACACGCAAACATCAATCGCACATGCGTGCATGCATTTACACATTAACTTCCAAAATTTCGGGAAAATGAGAGACACGTCGATCTTCATGCAAATTATTTTCAACATTTTACGCATCACAATTTTATTTGAAGTTGACAAGAAATCAAATCTATGTTAATTCACATGTCAATGCCATCTTTTAATTTGAGCGATTAAATTAATTTGATTTATAAATGAGAAAATTTTAAAAATAAAAAATAGAAACGTAGGGGTATTTTCTTAATTTTTCACCTATTAACCGACTATCATCAATTATTAAAAAATATTAAATAATTTTTTTTTAATAATCAATTGTTCATAACTGTTAAATGAAATTAACCATTTTGGGCCTTTCCATAAATACACACCTGAGCTCCCCCACTTTCTGTTGGGCTCAGTTTGTCGATATTGAGACTCAAGTCCAACAGGTTGTACGATTTAATTATTTTTATTAATATATTATACACATTGAATTAAATTTTAATTGTATTGGAAAAGAATAAATTTACAGAAAATATTCCAAACTCAAATTTTTTATATTCATATAGATTACAGTATGGTTCTGGAAGTTGTGACGAATAAACATTTTTGTTTATCTTTTGGCTGTAATTATATATACAAATGCAAAGGTTTGAATTAAATAATTAAAAATATTTATCCACCATGAGCTTGTGAAAATACGAAAAAAAGTTGAAAATTAAAAGAAGAACAAGGTAAAAAGTACTGCAAAACTAGAAAATAAAATCGGTTAGTGGGAAGTGATTCAATATTATTTAATTTTCTTTTATAATTTTGAAATCTTTGTTTAATTTTTTTTTTCTTCCAAAAGGAATGAAATTTGTTGTGAAATGGTTGCATTCAGATGTAACCATTTAAATTGAACGACCTATTGAATAGTGGATTTGACGTTAATTTAAATTGTTAAATTCATACACTATTGTCCACGTAATGGACGCTAGGTGAATTCTTCGATTTGACCGTCCGATTTGATATAAAAATTTCATTTTGATAAAAAGATTGAAACGTAGACTGAATTTGACCCCTTTTTTTTCTTTTTTTTTTCAATTTTACTTTTTTTTAAAGTTTTCGTGTTATAGCCAAATTTTTATTTTTGATCAAAAATTTTTAAAAAGAGAAATTGAAAAAAATTTAATTTAATCCGATTTTTGTTTCAAATTATTTGAGTCCCATTTTTTAGAATAGAATTTTATTAATATTGTTGTTAAAATTAGATCGGTTTAGCCGAATGAAGTCCGGTTAAATACAAAAACTTCATTTTGACAAAAAAAAAAAACCATAAATCGAGATGAACTCAAAATTTTAAATTTTTTCTAATTTTACTCTTTTTTTTCATTTTTGTGTTCCAACCAAGTTTTTATTTTTGACAAAAAGTTTTAAACAAGTAAAATTGAAAAAAATGTAAATCAATTTCTATTTCAAATCAATTCAATCCCATTTTTTTAAATGGATTTTTATGTTAAATCGAATAAAATCAACTATTAAATCGCGTTTGAATCAATACGTATGCTAAACCGACATTGGTTTAATAATAATGTTTGATCACAAAGAATCACGTTAACTTGAAGAAAAAAAGAGTGAAAAATGGATTCAAATAAGTGGAGACATATCAAAATATATAACACAATTTATGTATAACCTGAAAATTCACTATAACACGTTATAATAATTTTTTAATTAATATTTATAAAATTTAAATATTTTTATGGGACAAATTGAAACGAAATAACCACTTAAATGAAGAGTGTAAAATTCAGTTACCACTGTTGCAAATTACCTGCATATATCTTCACTATAAATCAAAAATTAAACTTGATTTTACCGCTTGTCATGATTACCGATACAGATCTTTTGTTATTGTCATACTTGTTTTGCTGAACTAGACTTTAATATCCATTGTTATCAAAATAGAAATTTAATAGCTCTGCTCCATGGCATAGTATTATTTACTTTGGGCTCGAACTATCACAATTTTTTTGAAAAATCTCATTCAATTAGCTAGCTTAGTACGTTTATATTTATGTTATATTTCTTTGAATTATTTAATTATTGATTGTGGATTTGGTTTTCACATCTAAAACTATAATCTGTGTTCCAATTCAAACTAAGAAATTGAAAGGGGTACTATTCGATTCAATACTAGAGTTGGTTCCAATATTATCGTGCTTTCAGAATTAAGCCTCGTTTCCCTTGGAGCATCTGCTTTGATCAGCTAATTAAGAAATCGCAATTAATTCCTAATTAGATATTATGATTAATAGAAGGCTTAATCATTAATTAGTTTATGAAGAAAATGAATAACGTTGCATAGCAGAAACTTCTACAGACTCATTTCGTCTGTATAAATTTTGTTTCTTTTACTATATTTTCCTGTAAAAATTTCCTCAATTTTCTTCGTTTTCTCATAAACCAAACACAACCCAAACTAACTCATCTTCTTCACTTGCAGTTCTACGAAACATTATTTTGGCAGAAAGATTGCTGGAAGTAAATGTATATTATGAGCTACGTTTGTTGATAACAATTGAAAATTACAACAAAAGTTTGATTATCATCAAATTATCTTCTAATTAATATCATCAATTATAATAATTACCTTACCGTCTTTCTATTGTTTTGTCCACTTGTCATCTTGATGGACTCTATTCTTTGAAGTCTGATCTGCTCTCTGAATTTGGCTATGAACTCATCAGCTTTCTTGTCAACATCAGGCCCTCCATCACTTGCTGTGTTTAAACTGCTTTCTCCGTTGTTAGGGAAAGAACGACTTGTTGAAATTTCTTCTTCTTCTTCTTCTTCATTCTCATCTTCACTCTCAAACTCCATCAATGTTGGCTGTGCCATGAATGTCACTCTCTCGCGACTTTGCATCTCCTTCTTCACTGATGATTGATCTTCAAAGCCTTTCTCCTTCCTCGCGAAGGGCTCGTTGCTTCGAGGTGTTCTAACAAATTTTGGCATTGATAAGCTACCAATCCCATTCATGTCTTTACGCTCACTTGTGAAACTTCGCTTCAAATCTTTCTCCACAAAGGCTTCATAGTGAATTGCACTAGAGCTTGGCTTCATAGTCCTTGCTTTTTGGAGTTGCTGTGGCGGTGGTGGAGGAGGAGGAGGAGGAGGAGGAGGTGGTGGTGGTGGAGGAGGTGGCCTGTAAATACTCTTTTTCCGCACAAAATCCTCTGTACTTTTCCCTTGCGTTTCAGCTGAGAACGACGGGGAAGTTGAGAAATTTTTCGGCGAAGACATTGAAGGTGAACGAGACAATTTAGAAGAAGTATCAGAGAATGGTGTGCGGAAGGATTGAGCCTTGAATGACCTATTAAATTCAGGTTCCTCCATGGGAGAAAGTGGAGGAGTATACAGAGGAGGACTATCAGCTTCTTCTTTCATTTCCATTCTTCCTGATCTTGATCTCCATGGAATTGGAGAAGGAAGCACCACATCATCATCTTTCAGATTCTGATCTAAATCTTGATTATACAAACTACCCAATTCCCCATTTCGAATTTTAAAAGAATTGCTAGAAATTCTCTTAGAACCCAAGTTAGAATTGGACCTACCAAGCAAAGGAGAACCGCCAAAAGATTCTTTGCTACTTCCATTACCATCTACATCTAAAACGCGAGATTTCAGACTCCTAACAGGCAACAAGAGTGGTTTTTCTTTTTTGACAATTCTTGAAGCAGTACCTTCCTGTTCTTGATCAAGAACAGAATGATCACGATCTGCTACAACAACCACAGGCTCGTTTCTGTAGTACTGATTATTCCACGTTTGGACAGTGGCTTCTTCGGACCTGGAAGGGCTAGTATCAGCTTCATCATCGAAAACCGAGGAAACCTGAAGGAACCTTGAAATATAAGACTGAGCATTATCAAACTTAGAGTTGTCTTTTTCTGGGTCATCGTTTCTTCGGCTAAAAAGGCCGTAAGAAACAGCAATACCAACAAAAATAAGGTGAAGAAACTCCCAGCCTCTAGTGTTTAAAGTTTGGTTCATGAATTCAGGAGCTTGTGAAGGAAAAAGTGGGAGTATGACTAAGAAGATGGTGACTACGAGAGCTTTATAAAGAAAATGAGAGTAGAACTTACTTGGCTTGGCTTGGTTTTGTTTTTGGTTTTTGATGCAGTAGTTTGTTTCTGCCATTGATGAATAAAGAGAGGATCTTAAGAGGGTGCTTGTCTCTTTTATGTTTAGAAGAAGGAGGAGGAGAAAGAAGAGAATAGGGCTTAAGGAAAAGTGAAGAAAGAGGAAAGAATAGCAGAGGGAGAGAGAGTTGTAGGGAGATGTAAGCAGACTTGAAGCTTTGCATAAGGTTGCTTTTATGGGTTCTTTCTTCGTTAATCTTCCTTTATTCTTCTCTTAATATTATTCTTATTTAGGGGATATGATTTTGTTGACTCATATTATATCTTTGTTTTCTTTCTTTTTTTATTCTCATTTTCTCTAGGAAGCTAACTCTATGAGTCTAGAGTGGATGCTTGCACCAATCGAGTCAATAACTCATTGTTAGTTAAAGAAATTATTCTTATAATTGATTTTTTTTCCTGTTAGTACTCTCCAGCATTTT
>CANXYI010844998.1:0-13117 GCA_948208565.1 Hura crepitans | reverse complement strand
TATATATATATATATAACTTGATCTGATCACAGGCTTGGACAACCTCCAGATCCGATTGCATCTGCTTGCAAAATTTATGGACACAAATATAGAGCCAGATCGAGGTGGAAATTTGAGATCATTTATTGGATCGAGTTTAGATTAAAAAACGCAGTTAAATCTACTTAAATTTGAGGTTACAATTTGAATAGCAACCCGGTTGAGGGTGGCCCGAGCCCACAGAACAGGTGCAAGTCTGTCTAGATGCAACCAGTGGAGGCCACATAAACTAAGGGGCCCACCGTTAAATTTTTATGATTTTAGGGACGTTGTCCGTACGCTACAAGCGTTTTTCAAACCATCAAAAATTTCAAATATGTGCGCCTCTCTTCTATTCTACTTCTACAGATCTCTCTTAGTCTCTCTCTCTCTCCGAAACAAACCCTATCTCCCTTTCGCGTTAAATTGACGCTTAAAAAATCTACCCCGTATTTCTCTCTCTCTCTGTGTCTGAAAATTCAAATCCTCGATCCACCGCCATCCATCTTGTCTTGCAAGCAAATGAGGAAGGGAGCCAAGAGAACGAGAGCCCAGAAAGATAAAGAAGAGGATGAAGCTAATAAAGCTTCCTCTTCTCAGACCAATCACAAGCAGCAACCCACCAAAGCCACTGCTCAAGCTAAGGGGGTCATCTCCTCCCAATCTCAACCCAAACCTAAATCGGAACCCGAATACTTCGATGATCAGCGAAACTTGGTATCAATTTTTGCTCTTGCATTGTTGTTTGTCTTTCTTTTCTTTAGGGTTTAGATTTTTGTTTGTATTTGTTGATTACCGCATTATGAGATCGTTGATATTGGTTCATTAATCTTTAATTTTCAACGAAATTTAAGTTTCAAATTAGTATTCTAACTTTTTTAGTTTTTCCGTTTCCTTTATTTTTTTATTTCCTATTTATTAAAGTATCTTCCTAATTAATTAGGAATTTTTGGTTTTCTTTCTTTATTAGAGAGAGATTCCTATTTAGTAAGGTTATTAGTAAGGAATAGTATAGCAAATCACTCATTACGTATTTTACTATTCGGAATTTTTACTCTAAAAATCTAGATATTTTTATATCTTCTGTTACCCCAACAACAAGTGTCATTCCATCCATGGTAATAATTTTAGTAGTTGCTGTCGTTCTAGTTCAGTATGTAATTCTGCTCTTAAAGTAGGTTAAGAATTTGAAAATGTCGCATTATGGTGCCATAGGGCGTCAAGTAAAGTTTTATACGTAATAGGTATGCTTTTTCTAATGAGGAAGCTACTGTGTGGTAAGAACTTTGCGATAGAATCAGTTTTTGGCATAATATTAAGTTTGTTTTTGGGTTAGGAAAATTATACTATATTGTTTCCATGGCAAAGCCTATCAGAACTTTACTAAGTGGATGTTTGTAGTTGGGAAGTAAATGTACGACATTGTCTCAGTTACTAATGGATATTGTCAAATTCTGTTTTGCAGGAGGATCTATGGAAAGCTGCTTTTCCTGTTGGGACTGAGGTATTATTCCAATTTTGACTTTTCTCATGTGCAGTGACCATTCTTTTTGTTCCTTCCAGTTAAATATATTATGGCACTTACATGGTATCTTTCATTCCTCCAGTGGGATCAATTGGACTCAGTCTATGAATATAACTGGAATTTCTCCAACCTGGAAGTGAGTCACTAGATAATCCATGCTTCTGTTCTCTCCCTCCTTTTTGAGTTGGTTAATGTCATGTCTTTAGTTCCTTTGTTCCCTATGATTTAGTGTAGTTGCTTTTCTGTTGATTGCTGATACTAAATCACAATTTGCCTTGTCAGGAAGCATTTGAAGAGGGTGGAGTTTTGCATGGAAAAAAAGTATACTTGTTTGGTTGTACAGAGCGTAAGTGGTCAACTTGGATTGCATTGTGCTGTTTGTTCACATCATGTGACTAAACTTAATTTTGTGAAAATCCTAATTGTTCTTTTTGCCTGTATGATATGAAATAATGAATTATTTTTTGCAGCTCAATTGGTTTCCTTTAAGGATGAGCAGAAAGTAATTTGTGTACCTGCAGTGGTGGCTGTAAGTGATCAAATTATTATTTTTTGCTTGTAAACTTCAAAGCAACTGATTTTCTATGTCTGTTTCTGTTTAGTAAAGTCTGTTCAGATGGGACTTAATGAAAAACTTTAAGTATTTGTTATTCTTTTTTTTTGTATGCAGCAATTTGTTTGCAGTTTTAAGTGCATGTCTACTTGTACCTGAGTGATTTAAGAACTTGAGGGCTTTTTTCTTGGATGGATACTTCTCAGGAAATTAAACATAATTATTCCCTTATGCTTTCTATATCTGTCTTATCTTCCTTTTTTTTAATTTTTTTGTTCATGATTGGTGGAAACTGATGCTGTTGACGTAGAAAATAGAAACCTGTAATATTAAGTCTTTTTCTTTTTTCTTTTTTAATCTTTATACCTATTAATGTTCTGTCTTTGTTGTCTGTGGTGTCTTGTTTAGAGGGTCTTGAAATTTTTGAATAACATTTCATGTTAAGTCATCTATTTCTGAATTTTTATGTTTGCTTTCAGGTTGTATCTCCTTTTCCCCCTTCTGATAAGATTGGGATTAACTCTGTCCAGAGGGAGGTTGAAGAAATAGTTCCAATGAAACAAATGAAAATGGATTGGGTTCCATATATTCCTCTAGAGAATAGGTATTTGAATTCTTAAATGGATTCATGTAATCTTTATTTACTCAAGTGTGATTATTTTTCTGATTTCTTTTCCCATGTATTTTATATCTATCTTCTACAGGGATAGGCAGGTTGATAGACTGAAGTCTCAAATTTTTATTTTAAGCTGCACACAGAGAAAGTACTGATTTCTGTCTCAATCTCTGCTTTTCTTTCTTTTCCTTTTTTGTTTGCCAGATATGTGCTGTAAGTCGTACCATGTGCTGTCCATAGAAAAATCTGTGGAATTTGTTGATATTAGCCTGGGGATTAATTTGATTCTCAGAGGTGTGTTACAAAAACTAGAATTAAATGAGAATTTTTGATTGGGCTTTCTATAGCATTAAAGAGAAGATAAAATGATTGAAGTTTCAGTGCTAGAGCTTTAATTCAAGCACTTGTTAGCTTCTCATCTAAAGCCAAGTTTGCATCACATAAAGAAACAACCAGTTAAGTCATGAATTGTGTACTGATCTTTATTTTATTATCTAACTAATGAATCATAAAAGGCCAAAATGGACTTGTAAATCTTGGTCATTGCAAATTGTTTCTTAAACATCAGCATTTTCAATTGCAGTTATCTGAGCATGATATTAATTGGTACTTTGTTCTAGATAGAAGTTATTGATAAGTTGTAGATTGATAAAAAAAAAAAAGAGTTCACAAATTCAGTTGTGCATCAAAATTCTGATTAAGAATAGTTCTGAAATTTTCCTTTTCCTATTTGCATCAGAACTATTGTTTTCTTGCTAATAAGCAAATGTTGGTGTTAGTTTTCTTTCATTTCACATGTATTTGTGGACTTGTAGGATTTGTAACACAAGCTTATGATTGCTAATTTAATATGGTATTCAAAAAGGTATTGAGTCATCATGATTGGGTTGTAAAATTAGCAGATATGTGGGGAAGAGCGACTCTTTTGCCCCCTTCAGTGCCCTTTTACTTTCAGTTGAATAATTCTATGTTTTCTTCTCCCTAGAAGTTCTTTACTCTCTCTCACTCTCTCTTAGATACACACATCAATAAACATTACTTTTATGATTTACTAGGCAATTTGGTCTTTAGATTTGCCGTTTTGATGGATTATGTTGCATGGATGCAGGCATGTAATGTATTATCTAAAATGAAACATTTGCTAATGACTTGCCTTTAGACCTGTGTTTGTGTGTGTAGATGTGGTATATCTCTGGCTAATAAAGTACTTAACACATGATTTTCGTGCAGGTCTGCTTTGAGGCATCTGAAAATAGATCGTGTTAAGAAATATGAATACTGCCTGCCTTGTGAGTTCTGGAGTGAGCTTTGGTTATTTAGATTGTTAATTGTGGAATTTGCTTATAAATGATGATGTGGAAAGAAGAATATCCAGAATGTAAAATTAGGGTTTAGAAAACATAAATCAATTTTAGCCAGGTTTGGTTGTTGGAGGCAAAGGATGTGCCAACTTATTTATAGCAGTTATTCTAGATCATATGTTATTGCCCAATTGCTGGTTAGCAGTATAAGTTGTACGACACTTTTCTTTTATTTTGGCAGACTTGTACAACCCCTTGAAGCAAGATGAGCTTGAACAGAGCACTGAAGTTCAAATAATTTTTCCTGTAGAGCCGAAGCCGGTATGCAGAAGACAACTGATGGAACTAAAATTATTGGGTTTCATGGATGGTTTGGTTGAGTTTTGTTATTTCAGAGTTGTAAATTGTTCTTATTTCCTTGCAAATGCAGGTTTTTTGTGAATTTGATTGGGAGCTGGATGAGCTTGAGGTACAATAATTTTCTGACGTTCTCTTGTTGATTATCCTAAATTGATTCTGCTGTGAAGTTACTTTGTTCAAGCATTCTGTCATACTTTTTGTAGAAAGTATTATGATTCAGCTGCAATGCTACTGTTTGGTTTAAAAAGATGGCTGGGATGGGCTTTCGTGGCCCCTCATTCAATACTACATTTTTTATTCATTCAGATGTACTTTTGTGTATGTTAAGGGAATGCTGTAAAAGTTGTGTAGGCAGGCACCTTTTTTATGAGTCTGAATTGGCTGATGTGTGATTGTAAAGAGTTCTGGGGGAATTGCTCTATCCTGCAATTTGCTTTGTGGCTTAATTCTGTCAGAGTTGCTTACTTCCCATCTGTTGAGGAAAAGGAAAACATAAAAGAAAAGGAAAACATAAAAGAAAATGAATGACCATTACTTGGTGCTGAAATTATCTAGCAATGCACAGGAGTTCACTGATAATCTGATCAAGGAAGAGGAGTTATCTGAGGATCAAAAAGATGCATTTAAGGTGAGTCTTACATTACATTAGATGGCTATACAACTCATATGCTTCTCATATTTTCAAGTCAATAAGTACTGGAGCTAAATCCTTTACTCGTTCCCCTTTTCAGGAGTTTGTCAAAGAGAAAGTAAGAGAAGCAAAGAAAGTCAACAGGGAGGTATTATGCACCGGTGGATTTATATTGAATCCTTCCTTTTATGAGTAAGATGTGTTGATGGTCCATGCTAATACTTTCTTTATGTGCAGGCAAGGGAAACCAGGAAGAAGGCTTTGGAAGAAATGAGTGAGGAAAACAAGAAGGCATTTGAAAATATTAGATTTTACAAATTTTATCCTGTGAATACAACAGATACACCTGATATATCAAATGTGAAGGTGAGATGTTGAAAATTATTATGCTTCAAAGTTTTGCAATTATTTCTTTTGGGTAGTTTATTGCATTTTGGGGGAATTTTTCAAATGTTTCATGAACTGATTTGTTCATTAACTCTCAAAGTATTGAATTTTTTGATGCAAGACTTGTGTGGAGAAGAGTCACTTAGGCTTTCAAGTCATGTAGTTTACACTTTTTTGGTCTACTTTTACACGCTGTGCCTACAAAATAAATCTGGTTTCATGTTTGATATAATATATTTATTTCCTTGAATGATTGGATATGTCTTTCAAGGAATTTACTGTTTTACATTTCTCCCTTCTGAAACTTTGGTGCTATTAGTATCATCTGCTTTGAAATGGTTTCACTTGTCATTTTTCTCATATTTGCATCATAAACCATGGCAGTTTGGGCTTATATATAATACGATGGAAGTTGTGAAGAAAGGAATAACTTCAATACATCATCCCCTAATTTTTGTTTTTTTCACAACAGTGTCTCTACTTTGAGTATTCTATTTCATATTTGGAATGGCCAAGAACTAATGCATTTAGCCAATTTTGGTAATATATTCCAGCTATCACAATTTTCTAGAATAGAATTCCTAAGTTTGCTGACTGGTAATTTTGACTTGCAGGCTAGTTATATAAACAGGTATTATGGAAAGGCTCATGAGGTTTTATGATTTTGCACGGTAGGAGATGCTGGAAGCTAGCTTTGGCAGCATGATGGTTGAATTTCATGATTTTGTTTACCCTAAGTTGGGAGGGATGCCTCTGGTGCCCATTTTTTTTCCTTTACTTAAGCTTAGGTTTAGGTTATCCGAGGAGAGACGTGTACGCATAGTTTTATAGATTAAGCAAATCAGGTGCTCTTTAATATAGAGGCATTTGTAAGATACAATGTTGAGATACTTCAAAAATTTCATTATCTTGTTGAGCTACAGGTGATGAAATTGCGCGGTTACTGGAGTTTGTGTCAACAATGTCAATGGTTCTGTATGACCAAAGGTTATATTCAAGAAACAGGATGAATAATGGATCAGTCGAATATTTTTAAGTATTGTGCCATGGCACTTTTTTTCTAGTTCCAGAACTTGTGAGCTACTTGTGCATTTGTCAAATAGTTCTGTCAGTTCTTGGCAATAAATATTTGGCAAAACGCATTTTCAGGTACCTGTATTTCGATTTTGCCACACTTGGTGTATACTTTTATTTCCGTTCACATTAGCAGCACACGTTCGTGTTGTGAATATTTAATCGGAGTAAAATAGCTATGATTCAATAATGTAAGCGCAAATTAAGTTTTTAATAATGTGAACGTGTCCTAAATTCTCATCTATTGGTGCACAGCGTGATCTAAGTTCAGCAAAATTGTCTTCGGCATTGGATTTTTTTTGTCTAATTTATTTATAGTTTAATGCATTTTGGAATAAACTGTCCAATTGCTTGAGTACTGATTTCTTCATTAAATCTTAAATTAGGGAGTACGGTGCGCCTATTTGGATGTCGTGCACAAGTAATAAACACATGTTTATTATGTGTTTTTTTCTTTTCTTCTCTCTCTCTCTCTCTTTTTTTATATATTTCTCAATTTTGAGTATGATTTGAATGAGTTTGACTTTTTTAATTGCACATGCAGTGGTTTGTCTCGAAGGGATTTTTGGGAAAAAATGGTTTTCTTTTTTCTAATTAATTTGAGGTTTAAAGTTAGGCAGAAATTAATTTGAGGTTTGGGGGAGATTTCTAACCCTAAAGTGAAGGTTTTCGGGTTCAATCTGAAACCTAAGGAAGAATTTCGATATCAATAGGCCTATGGCTAGCGCAGAAGACACTGAACTCGAAGGCTTCAACTTCGGTTTTAGAACCAGAAGGATTCTACTTCGATTTCAGCTATGTAGCCACCCTTGCAGTTCCTTTAAGACTTATACTTCAATCTCAGTTTTGTGACACCCCTCACTCGACTTGGTAGCCGGATCCAAATGAGAGATGGCACATTGTGTCACCTTTTACCCGAACCGTCAAATAAGAGATGACACGTTAACAGATTCTGCCTAATTCTACCATTATCTTCTTAAAACCCATTTATGTGTGTGTGAATCATAAACATTTTGGGCCTACATGTAAACAATCATGCATTATACACACATGCACTCAAAACAAAAATGTCCTGCTAAGGTAGAAATCTAGCAAAATAACGATTGCACGGTGTCATTTCCCAAAATAAAACCTGCAAAAAATAGCAATTCTATACAGTCCCAATCTCAATCCATCATCGTAGACCCATTTGGTCCTCACGACCTATCTCAGTCAACATTCCCACAAGCCTGCTATATCAGTCATAGCAATCATACCATTAACACATAGTCAGGTCCACGTGCATGCATACCATAATAATACAATATTTGTCATATTAATTTACATTATCCAAGCTGAACTTAAGTTAAATATGTATATGAGACACAACTAACTCATTCTACCTATCTACACATGAGTGCCATCTACTGTTATATACATCGCACTATACAATGCAAAGCATACCAAAAAGGTTAAAGTTTGCTTTGCTACACTGCTACTTTGAGGATGGCTTGAAGTTGTCTATCTACAACCTATGCATTGAAACATGATGCGCTAAGCATAAAACTTAGTGGTGTATTCGGAAAAAAATGCTTACACTGGCACACACAATCATATTTAGCATGCAATGTTACACAAACAGATGATATGGAGCATGTACACACAACATTATGCCCATGTGATTGTGTAGTTAATCATGTTACATTATTTAGTTCCATTTATCATACTTGTCTTTATAATTAATTATCAACTTATTATTCATTATTTTACACACTATTCTTTACCATTTACCAGCCTATATTTGACAGATACCAATCCCAATACTAGATATTGGGATCACAATGTGAAGTGGCCCACATTTTGGACCTCATGACTACTGCATTAGCATGAAAGTGTGCAGTGGCTTTATTGGATCTCACGGCTGCTGCATCAGCATGACATATCACTATAACTGTGCAGTGGTCCTATTGAACCTCCTGACAATTGCACCTGTATAAGAATATGTGCAGTGGTTATGTTAGACTTCTCGGCGGTTGCGCCAGCATAAAAGTATCATATCACATCATATCAATGTACAACATACATATGTGTGGTGGCCCTTAAGGACCTCACAGCGGCCACACCAGCATGAAATATGACACCAAAGTGTCTTAGCAGCTGTTACATCCGTAGTTGACTGATCAACCTATCTAATAGGTTATCTAATACATGGGCTATTGATATCTTTATTTTAATTACATGTGGATTATGTACCTTATGCACATTTCCTCGCATAGTAATTCATTCACACATTCATTCAATTTAGGTATGCTGATTAGCCAATTACTTACCATTTCATAGTACGTTATGTAACTACATCTTTGCAATGCCACATTATTACGTGCATCATCTTTACTCATTGCATTCAAGCAATTATTTCACATCTCTCAACATGTAACATAAGTTCATTTGTTACATTACCCTTTTATCAACGTGCATTGCAATTTACAATATGACAATATGCACATTATGCATCACATATCCTAGCACACAACATATACATTACATTCCTAATATCTTCAACATTATACACATTTATCCTTTTTCGTTTCCAATTCACTTCATCCAAGACTAATACATTCCAATTATGTCCATATTAGGCCTAATTACCTAAATTACCATTTTACCCTTTTCATACATACCATTCGGCCAAGACACCATTTTCATTATTTAATTAATTTTAACCCATTTTTTTTATTCGTTCCATTAATTTAGCACCTTTTAAACCCTCATGTACCATGTTTACCATTTTAGAGTTATTCTAACCCTTAAATTAACAAAATGACATAATGTCCATATTTTTGAAAATGCATTACACACATGTATTCTATCGAATACACTTTCAGAGTGATCATTCGGTGACCTGAAATACACCTCACAACTTCTCTTTCCCTTTGTCATAGCTTTCCTCCACTTTCTCTAAATTCCATAATAATAATTATATTAGAAAAATCTACACTGCACCAAAGTCGATAACATTGGGATCATTAAACTAGGAACCTAAATTAGAAAAATGCTAAGGCTTCATTTTAGTGTTTACCTTGATTTAGGAGTTTGAAACCTTAAACACATAAACTTATCTTTTTCCCCTAAAATGCCTTTTTCATGCAAAATTGACACTGAATTAGAGCTCTAAACATGGAGAGGATCAATTTCCATATATAAGTTGAAGTTTTTGGTGGAGAAAGGGTGAAACAAAGAGAAAGGAGAGAGAAAATGGGGAATGGTGTTGTCTTTGGAAAGAGGAGGAAGATGATGGAGCTTTTAACCGTGTGTGGCACACACACGCCCATACACCTTTTATATTAAGACCGTGGACGGCCACGATCGCACTATATAGCGATCCAATATCTACAATTAATCTTATTTATGTTCTAAGTTTTAAAAGTGTGATTTTAATTCTTTAGACCTCCAAAAATTCCCCTTTAGGCATAAAAAATTCCAAAATTTCACAATTTAGAAATTCCTAAAATCTCGGGCCCAAAAGCCAATGGAAACTCGATTAATTAATCAATCACATTTTCAAGAAATTCAAATAAAATACTTATCGATGTCAGAAAATTTTGATTTCAATACCATTAGACTAATTGGAATTTTGATATTCAAGTCGTGCTATTTTTGGGTTTCTTCGAGCACATCCAGAACATTTTACCACTTAACTTAAACTAAGTTCACTATTCACTAGATATCGACATGAAAATTTTTATTGGTTCAGTGGTTATTGAAAATAACTTTATTTTCATCACTATTTTAGCCATCATTGTTTTATGACTAGTATTCTCTCTCAGTTACCTCAGTATGACCCGATTTCTCGAGAAATACTATTCACAACTCGAGAAGTACTATTCACAAAATCGGAGTTTTCGGGCGTTACATTTCCTTCCCCTTTTAAGAAATTTCGTCCTCAAAATTTACCTTGTTCAAATAAGTATGGATATTGCTCCCTTATAAGTTGCTCACTTTTTTAGGTTGCTTCTTGTGGATTATGATGCTTTTATAGGACATTCACCAATGGCATTACTTTATTGCATAACTTTTTGACCTCGCGTGCTAAAATCTGGACTGGTTCCTCTTCGTATGAGATGTCTGGTTGCACTTCTATTTCCTTTGTTGATAATACATGGGCAGGATCTGATCAATACCTCCTTAACATTGAGACATGAAAAATATCATGAATTTACTGCAGTTTAGGAGGCAACACTAGTTGATAAGCCACTGTTCCCATAAGTTTAATCACTTCATATGAGCCAATGAATCTCGAGCTTAACTTGCCTTTCATGCCAAACTGGAGTATCTTCTTCCAAGGTGATACCTTAATAAAGACTTTATCCCCTATTTCATATTCAATCAACTTTTTCTTTAGGTCTACATATGACTTTTGCCTATCTATTGTTGCTTTCAATTGACTTATGATAATTTTAACTTTCTCTTCTGTATCTTTGATCAAGTTTAGTCCCATCAATTTAATTCACCTAGTTCACTCCATCATAGCACGGTTTTACATTTCCTCCCATATAAAGCCTTATATGGCACCATTCCCAAACTTGCTTGATGACCGTTGTCATATGCAAATTCTATTAAAGACAAGTATCAATCCCAATTGCCTTTAAATTCAATGGCATAACTCCTCAACATATCTTCTAGCACCTGAATAACCCGTTTAGATTGGCCATCTATTTATGGATGGAATGCTGTGCTAAATGTGAGTTGAGTATCCAAGGCATGATATAGTTTCTTCCAAAATCTAGATATGAAATTTGGGTCCTGGTCTAAAGTAATGGATACTGGCACTTTATGTAGCCTTACAATCTCATCAATGTATAGCTATGCAAGCTTCTCCAGTGAGTAATCTATTCTCGCTGGGATAAAGTGTGTTGTTTTAGTCAACCTATCAATAATTACCCATATTGTATCACATTTGTTCTTGGTCATGGGTTACCCAACTACGAAGTCCATCGTGATTCTTTCCCATTTCCATTCTGGTATTGCTATGGGATAGAGCAATCCAGAAAGAACTTGGTGTTCGGCTTTCACTTGTTGGCAGGTGAGACATCTAGTCACGTACTCAGCTATATCCCTTTTCATTCTAGGCCACCAGTAATAAGGCTTCAAGTCATGATATATTTTTGTCCTCTTGAGATGCATGGCATATGGAGAATTATGAGCCTCCTACAAAATTTGTCTTTTAATATCCTCTTTATTAGGCACACATAATTAATCATGGTAATATAGATATCCATTATCCTTAATCTCGTGTTTAGTAAGCTTCCCCTCTTTGATTAAACCCATTATATGCATGAGTTGGTTTTCATCTTTTTAGGCATCCTTTACTTGCTGAATCAAGTCAGGTTTCACCTGTAACTCTACTTATATGGCTTTATCCTCTAAGTATTGTAATTAAGCATTCATTAATCTCATGGCACATAAGAATTTTTGGCTCAATGTATCCACTACCACATTTGCTTTGTTGGGATGATAATCAATCAGGCAATTATAGTCTTTGATCAATTTTATCCACCTTCGCTATCTCAAGTTTAACTCATTCTGGGTAAGTAAGTATTTCTAACTTTTGTGATCTGTATACACATAGCATTTCTAACCATAATGGTAGTGCCTCCATATTTTCAAGGCAAAGACAATGGTTGCTAACTCCAAGTCATGTGTCAAGTAATTCCTTTCTTGTGGCTTCAATTGCCTAGATACATAAGCCATTATATTGTCATTTTGTATTAATAAACACTCGAGTCCATTATGAGAAGCATCATTGTAAATGATAAAGTCTTTCCCGGACTCTAATTGTGTAAGAATAGGGGCTTCTGTCAATATAGCTTTCAATTTGTCAAAACTTTCTTAACAAATTTATGATCCCACGCAAATTTCACGTCTTTCCTCAATAGGCATATCATGGGAGCGGCAATCATTGAGAACCTTTTGACAAATCGCCTATAATAACTGGTTAATGCTAAGAAGATTTTGATCTCTATCATGTTTCTCAGAGGCTTCTATTCTAATATAGCCCTTGATCTTGCTTGGTTCCACCCTAATCCCATCAACTAAGGCAACATATCCCAAGAATGCTACTTTATTCGGCCAAAATTTTCACTTACACAATTTGGCATAAAACTATTTTTCTCTCAGGATCTATAATACCAGTTTGTGATGTTGTTCGTGCTCTTCTCTGGTCTTAAATACACCAAAATGTCATCAATAAAAACCATCACAAAGTGATCCAAGTATAGCCTGAATATTCGATTCATTAGGTCCATGAATACAGCTAAGGCATTAGTCAACCTAAATGGCATTATTAAAAACTCATAATGCCCGTATCTAGTGCAAAAGGCTATTTTCAACATATCAGATTATTTTATCCTGAGTTGATGATACCTAGATCTTAGGTTGATTTTGGAGAAAACACCAGATTCTCTGAGTTTATCAAACAAGTCATCGATTCTGGGCAGTGGGTATTTATTCTTGATGGTCATTTTGTTGAGCTATCTATAATCTATACATAGTCATAAGGAGCCATCCTTTTTTTTCACAAATAAGACTGGTGCTCCTCAGGGTGAAATACTAGGTCTGATAAACCATTTGTCTAGCAGCTCCTGCAACTGCACCTTTAGTTCTTTTAATTTT
>CANXYI010844997.1:0-18650 GCA_948208565.1 Hura crepitans | reverse complement strand
TTATCTCAAGTAAGAAAATGTTTATAAAATAATAGTATACTCTATATCAAATAAAAAAAAAATCTATGCTAATATTGTATACATAAAGTAATGCATTATAATAATAAAAAAAGCAATAAACTAAACAAGAGATGGAGAATAGATTTTATTCCGATTCAAATTCAAAAACAGTGAAATTTGAATGAATTAATTTGGAATAAAAATCACTATATTCTTATATTTAATCATGCAGGATAAAATAAGATTTGCATGTAACAAAAAGTCAGATCGATATATCACCATTAAATACATAATTAAGTAAAACGACTTTTCTTAACCAAAAAAAAAAAAAGTAAAACGACTTTTCAATTGAAGTTGCAACCAGATGCTTGGATCATATTTTCTTATATTATTATATTCTGATTGACCTAAACTGTTTGACTTTATAAGATAATAGTTTAATACGTGACCCTTTTCTGTCATATTTTTCATCTATTATATAATAAATGAATCAAAATATTTATTTTTTAATTTAAATTTATAGACACTTATATGTAAATAGTGAAAAAAATAATAAAAAAAAACATAAAAAGATCAATTTGACTTTTTTTTCTTCATTTGCCAACCAAATCCAGAATAAATTATCACACAAGTAGTCCTTTTTTCTTATAATCAACAAAGTGCTTGTAAGTTAAAAATTGTGTTTTGAATGTAAAGTTTCTTTTTTTAAAAAAAAAATTGGTTGGGTTTTGTAAGTAAATAGGGTCTATGTTAAGAAGAATTTTTCAACAGAATTAAAATAATTTAAGTTTCATTATCTAAACATCTCTTGCACTAAAATTTTTAAAAAAAAAGGCGTAAAATTTAACCTTTTTTTTAAAACTCTTAGTTTTTGTTATATTCTATTAAGTTTTCAAACATTTATTTAAATGTTGAGTTAGAATAAAATAATATTATTGCGTATAAAGTTTTATTCTATCACTCTTTACACAAGTATTATCTACATATTCAAACTAATAAGAAAATCCAGTAAATTTGCCGTAGTTTTTTATTTTTTATATTTTCCATTTTTAAACGAAATATTATTTTTTTATTTTTTGATAGAAAATTATTAAAAAATAAAAGTACTACAAAATAGAAACCGCACGTGTGCTTCCACCAGTGAAGACTGAGCGTGAAGGGCGTGTCGGGACATTTAATATTTGTCCGTGTGGAGGTCCCACTTTTCTAGCTGAATGAAACCACAGTACTGCAATAAGATAAGCTCCACTCCACTCAAACCGCGTTTCCACATTTGATTGGACCAAAAACCTTCAAAAGTACATAAACTTTTTGACATTTGACTTTGACATCCGGGACTCATTGGTTAGCCAATCAAATCTTCACACGTAAAGCGTTCACGTAGTCTTGAATCCGTCGGATCTCGATTAGACATTTATTTATTCCGCCGTCTTATCCGTACGTCATGTACGGACTAATTTTAACCCACTTAACCGGTACCCGGGAACCTTAAAAGGGAAAACTAAAATTCAGCCCACGCGCTATGGTCTTTTCAACTATTTAAGTTGGTGAAACTGTAAACGCACGGTCACATAAAAATCTTACTCGTGTAAATAATAAATGTCTCTCTCTTTTTTTTTTGAAAAAAAAAAATAAATTGCATATCCGAGTATGAGACAGATTCAATATTAATTGAAAAAAATCAAAAGAGAGTACCTATTTTTTTAATTAAAATGTGTCAAAAAAGAAATATACACACAAATACATTTGATTTTTGGGAGCGTGACAACAAACCATCAGAAAGAAGCGTCTTCAGACAAAGGAGGAGCCGGTTCTATGTCGGTTACCCGACGACGTTGCCTTTTGTACCGTGCTCAAAGGACTAAGGAGGAACAAAAAAAATAAGAGCAAAAATAACTATTTCTTTCTTCGTCCCATCCATTTTCACATTTCCTCCTCTTCTTCTTCTGCTCTGTAAAACCCTAAGCTCGAAGCTAATCTCTTCTGAAAATGGCTTTTTGTGGACCTCTTTTTTTTATTCTAGCTTTTTTAGCTTCAAGTGTATGTTTCGTTTCAGCTGGAGACATTGTACATCAGGACGACATAGCTCCCAGGAGGCCTGGTTGCGATAACAACTTCGTTCTGGTACACTTCTTTCTCTTATTTTTATTCTGATTTTCAGTTTATGTTCATAATATTTTAATTTTGTTGCTTACTGTTGATTGATTTCTGTTTGCTTGCCGATAAAATTTCATGTGAAATGAAGCTATTATAAATATTTTGTGTGTCTGAACGATTTAAAACGATGGATAACTTTACATGAATAGATACTGAATCATTTATCACTTGAGTGAATGTTGCGAATTTATTATTATTTTACTATTGCTTTCTCTCTCTCTCTCTCTCTCTCTCTCGAGGGTAGTTTGGTTAAATGAGGAAAAGATGAGGAGGTATTTCTGTTGTGCTTCTCCGCTATCGGTCTTTGAAGGCTTCCATTGAATTTTATCAGAGTTATTTCTCTGTTTATATGTGATTTCTGGTTTTTTTTTTTTTTAACTGAGAAAATTGGGGACGAGACAATGCAGCAACAGATTTTGTCAAGTTTCTGGTTCATGTTGTTTTTCAGGTGAGATTATCCTGGGTGAAATAGTGGAGTGTTAGTTTCGGCAACAGAGAGTTTTTCATTTGTTTTCCTTGGTATTGAATGTGACAAAACAGAAGTTTGTAATCTGATGTTATTTTAAACGTTCTGCCTCAATTGCCTCATTCTTTATTCTGTTTAAACGCCATGCCAATGTTGTCTTACTCAGATGCTGCTTTTTACTATCCTCCCAGCTATTATATTATGTTTAATTGATCCTAATTTTATGTAACAGGTGAAGATTCCTACTTGGGTTGATGATGTAGAAAGCATTGAGTACGTTGGTGTTGGTGCTCGCTTTGGCCGTACTTTGGAATCAAAGGAAAAGGATGCCAATAGAACAAAACTCATTTTGGCAGACCCTCCTGATCTTTGCCGGCCACCCAAAATTAAGGTTTAAAAGGCATTCTCTCAATCATTTGTTTCAACTCTCATAATGTCAGATTGGTCAGATTTATAGTACTTGTTATAATGTGTTTATACGTTTGATATTGTCCTAATTTGGACTGCATTGTCTCCCGGTAGCTTAATAAAGATGTCATTGTGGTTCATCGAGGCAATTGTAGCTTCACAACCAAGGCAAGTATTGCTGAAGCAGCCAATGCTTCAGCTATTCTCATAATAAACTCCCAGAAAGGTATTTATGTAACTCTTTTCTATATATATAATATTTCATTTATCACAAAGTCATTAGATTTGAATGAGTCAAATAAGCATGCGAAACACTTGCATATACAGCCATAATCAGGGGATGCATAGGATTTCTTGGGCCTTCAGTTTAACATTAGCCTAATTGATTTACCAGGACGTTTCTCCAGACTGAAATTAGTACACAGATTTCTTTGCAATGTTTTCTTCTTGAAATGTCTCAAAATCCATCTAACTTTATCATGATTGTTGTTAATACTCGGTCAAGATTCTTTGTATTCTGCTGAAGGTAGTGATTTTTAAGTGATTGTCCTTTTTATTGATATTTTCACTTAGATTTGTATTGCCTCATAAATTTCTTACTTTTCCTTGCTCTCTTTAGTGGTTATGTTGTAATATGTAAAGTACAGATAATATCATTCATATTTTAAAGGTTTTTTGTGAACAATAAATATTGATAAAGATGCAAAGAGTGCTACACGCATGCGTGAATTCATCATTGTAATGACTATTTATTTTAATTATTGTTTGGTCATATATCTTTTTTATTTTTAATTTTTGAAATTCTAAACTTGTTCTTCAGGACTTTTTAAGATGGTTTGTGAGGCGAATGAGACTGCTGTGCATATACAAATCCCTGCTGTCATGCTGCCACAAGATGCTGGTCCAAGTTTGGAACGATATATAAATAATGGGTCCATAGGTATCCTCTTCTTGGGGCACATATATTCTTAAACAACGTTTCATTTACCTTCTATTTAAATGCCTAATATGAATCTAGCGCAGTTTTCAAATAGGCAACTTACTGTTTGAAAATTGGTCTCTCTTCATCAGTTTCTGTGCAGCTATATTCTCCACAGCGCCCACTTGTTGACGTTGCAGAAGTGTTTCTTTGGCTTATGGCTGTTGGTACCATTTTAGGTGCTTCTTATTGGTCTGCATGGAGTGCCAGAGAAGTGGCTATAGAGCAGGACAAGTTTTTAAAGGTCAAATTAGGCATTTTGACTGCTAAATTCTTTAAACTTAGTTGAGCATAATACTTGATCATCAAGTCCTTGATTCTTTCAAATGATTTTTGGATGACGTTGTGCATACAGGATGGTTCAGATGACTTCACACACACAGAAAGTGTTACATCTACTGGTGTTGTTAACATCAATACAACCTCTGCCATTCTCTTTGTAGTGATTGCTTCGTGTTTCTTGGTCATGCTTTACAAACTTATGTCAGTGTGGTTTATGGATGTTCTGGTGGTTCTTTTTTGCATTGGTGGGATAGAGGTGCGTAAAATACCTGCATCTTATTCGCATTTATGCATCTGAAAATTATTTAGGAATTTCTTTAACCAAGTCACCTTGTATTATGCCCTGTAATCCTCAATTCACGTTTTTTTTTTTTTTTTTTTTTTATTTAATGATTATTTGATTTGATAATGTCCAGACGAATGCTTCTCTCTCTCACTTGCAGTTTTGTAAACACCATTTTCTTGACTGGTTTCCCCCTGCTATTTATACTCATCTTCAAATTTTATGTATTCCTTGGTTTATGCGCCCTTTTCACCTTATATCTGATCTATTGTATTCCGTATCCTTAAAATTTTTATATATACGCACCTTTTAAGTGGTTATGATGCTGGACATGCTTTAGATTTTGAGCACTCTCCATGCATAGTTTGCTCGGAGAAATCCGATATTTTGAGGGTCTCCAATTTGGGAAATTTCAATTTCTGGGAAAATTATTTATTTAAGAATGCTAAATGCAAGAAAAGTACATGTTGGCGAAGATAAAGCATCATCCAGCTAGCAGCTGTAGACATCTCAGTGCCTGTGAATAAAGATTTTGTGGAGATTTATGTTTATTCACTAGAGGATACTTGATTCGTTGGTGAAACTTTGCTAAAGCAAACCAACAGATCTAATTTGCTTGCATGTTCAAATAGTGCTTAAATTTGTTACACCATGCTGCATTGTTCTGATGATTCTTTTATGACAAATGTTCAATCTCTTCACGGTTGACAGGGCTTGCAAACTTGCTTGGTTGCTTTATTATCATGGTATGTCTTCTCTAGGTTTTGAATCTCTGATATTGCATAATTGCGGTGCAATACTAATTTTACTATCAATTCTTGGTATCACTTGATAATTGCAGGCCAATCATGCTTTAGTCTTAGCTTTCTTAACTATTCCTAAACATCTCCGTATTGGGAGTGAGGCTATGGTCGAACCATAATCCAAGGGTTAAAAATTCTTTAAAGCTATTTTAAAATTTTTTAAGAAACTCAGTTAATTGTGACCTTTAAATTACGGTTTTCAATGAAGAATATAGGTAAGGTCTCGTATTGGTCTCTCGAAATGATTATATGTGATTGGCTCGTATTATTTTGGATTCTCTTCTGTATATGGTTGAGGAATCCTTTCATTTTCTTCCGGGCTCAAGTCTCTTCTCTTTTTTTTTGACAAAAAATAATTCCTGGAAAACAATTTGATTTTCTTCCACCCTATGGTACAGTAAAAGTGATATGATCCTCATTTTTTCAGGCAGAAAAAAAGTGTGTAGTTAGTTATTTTTCTTCATTGGAACGTTACTCTTTCTTTTTTTTTTTTTTTGGGAGTTCATGTGTTATATGGAACTAACAACTAGAAATATACAGTTTCAGGTGGTTTCAGCATGCTGGAGAATCATTTGTTAAAGTTCCATTGTTTGGAGCTGTCTCACATTTGACATTGGGTGTCTCTCCTTTCTGCATAGTGTTTGCAGTTATTTGGGCAGTTTACCGGCGTGTCTCCTTTGCTTGGATAGGTCAAGATATCCTTGTAAGATATATATATATATTATTATTACATCTAACAGAGTTGGTGGGAGCGACCATTTGTATTAGTGGAATGGCAATATCTAATGGAAAATTCTTGTCTAGAATAGGTGCATGAGGGCTATTCATACACCAAACCAATAATATGCTGCCACGTAAATTAAAAATGGTTAAAATGGTGGTTAATATGTAAATTGATAACTAATTTTACTAATGTGGCAATAAATTATTGGTTTGGTACATACACCTTCTCTATTGACTTCTTTTTTTAATTACTCTCATTCGTTTCATGTATGGGAAAAGTAGGAACTCTTCTAGCTTAACTTCTCAGGAATTTGATCGCAAAGACTACCCTTCAACATTTCAAGGCTTAAATGAGTGAAACTGCTGATACACTCTTTTTGTCTCCATTTTTTTCCCTGTAATCTTAGAATGCAGCAAACCTTCAAATAGTTACTTTTTATCATAATAGTTAATTGTCATTTGGAAGCGACTTTAACAATATTATTTTTAATCACGATATTGTTAGCTGTACATACATGCTTTTCTAGGCCATCTAATTTTTCTCTCTCTGTCAATCAGGGAATCGCATTAATCATCACAGTTCTTCAGATTGTTCACGTACCAAATCTAAAGGTGAATATGCAAATTCATTCTGTCTGTTACTTTGTTTGCATGTATTGCCATTGCATTGTTGTTGACTTCCTGTGTCATGCTTTCCTTTACTCGAAATGACCTGAAGCTTGACTTTTTGATTGTATCCGCCAACTAAAAGCTGTGAATTATAACTAAATTCTAGTGTTTACTGGACAAAATGTCATTATCGTGAAACTTTCGCGGCTCAGATCATGAGACCATCGAGTTTTATTTGTATGGCATTTAAGTCCTCATCTTTTAGTTCCAGAATGTTATCACTTCGGTTTAAACGGATTTGATGCTGAAAACTGACGAGTGCTTTGCCCGTTTTCACTTTTCTTTTGGTCAAAATAACTGAACCAGGTTGGAACAATTCTTCTTAGTTGTGCGTTCTTGTACGACATATTCTGGGTATTCGTTTCCAAGCTGTGGTTCAAGGAAAGCGTGATGATAGTGGTAAGTAGTGGCAAACTCCTGATTTGAACTGGTATTCTATATCGTTTTCTAAGACAGAAGTTTAAATGTTGTATTCTTACCTCTTTTCTACAGGTAGCTCGCGGCGATAGGAGCGGTGAGGATGGTATACCAATGCTATTGAAAATCCCCCGACTGTTTGATCCTTGGGGCGGCTATAGCATTATTGGGTTTGGTGATATCATCATACCAGGACTGCTTGTAGCTTTCGCACTAAGGTCTGATTTCTAAGCGATTTAACTTACCCGTTTAATGCTCCACGACCCCTTTTTGTGTACAAAACTTTTGGGGGGTTTTTTTTTAGGTATGAACAAAACAAGATATGAAGAAGCTGGAATTATGATCCATTATCCATTTGATCGGCATGGATCTGCGTTATAAAATCTGGGAAAGTGAAGTTCATGGTGTTTAGAAAATTTCGTACGCGACATGTCAAATTGTGCTTTTGTCGTTTTTTCAGGTACGATTGGCTGACAAACAAGAGTCTTCGAGCAGGATACTTTCTGTGGGCAATGACGGCTTATGGTTTAGGTATGAAAATTACTAATACACAACCCTGTTCTTAAAGAAATCCTTGTGGCTATGTGATTGAACCACACCACACGCATTGTGTCACAAGATAGATAAACAATCAATAATAGAAGCTACAATCCGATGCATATAAAAACCAAATAACAAAGCATATTAAACCTTGACTCTGATAAATAATTTCGACCAATGGCGGGCTGCTTTTAGGAGTTGGCAAGTTTGATCCTTAACAATTATGCATACGAAAGAAGCATTATCTTCTTGCTACTTTTATATGCACACCCTATTAAAGAACTTGAAATTACAGTGATCTGAAGTGGATAAATAATAATATTAAGCGTTTAAACGCCGAAGTCCGTACATCCTGCGTGCAACTTTGACCATCCGCTGTAATTTTTGTTGCAGGTCTCCTAATAACTTACGTGGCATTGAACATGATGGACGGGCATGGCCAGCCAGCACTTCTGTATATTGTTCCCTTCACACTCGGTAAGCCATAATTTGAGAAGGCGTATCCTGTGCCTACGATACTCCATCATTTGCAAGATCAGTTGCCTCTTAACTCAATCCTATGTTATACAATTGAGTTGGCTAACTTTAAATCATGACCCAGATTTAAAAATCTCTAGTTTAGGGAATTTACTTAAGACATCCACTTCAATTTCTATTTCTGTTCATTTGCAACATAAATTCACAGTATTAATGTCTAGTCATTTGATAATGGGTGCAGGCACTTTTTTGACGTTAGGGAAAAAAAGGGGTGATCTTAAAGCACTTTGGACAAGAGGTGAACCTGAGAGCCCCTGCCCTCATGTCCAACTTCAACCTCAATCTCAATGAACACACATCTCACTGTAGATTTGTAGCTAGTTAACACAAGGAGACACTTCAACTGCATACCTTGTAGGAAATCTTTCTAATATTAGAGTGGTAGCCAAACTTAAATACCGAGATTTAAAATGAGTTTGACTAATAGTACAACAGCCTCTTATTATGCATCTGATTTATTAAGCTTCCAGTGTGCATCAGGGATACTGTCACAAGGAAATATGATTATCATGTTCATGTTCAGTACGTCAGATTTGGTAGAAGCCAACTTAATACAGTTCAAATATGTCCCTGAAGTTCCTGGATTTACCAATTGCAAAATTTCAAATAGCTTTATCCAATTCATTTCCTATCATCTACAAATATCATCAACGGCTGGAAAAAGTTACAAACATGACAACTCAAACGTTGCAGAATTTATTGATTCGACTAGACAACATAAAAGAATATTGACTACAGTTGAACTGACAGGAAACTAAGCTCTCTTTTTATCGCATCCTGTCTACAAAGAACATGCACAATAACAGAAGGATGCTATAGAGATGCCGATCCAATTAAAGAATAAAGCCACGCATTGCCCTAAGTCACTGAATGAGTAAATTTCCAAAGGGAAGAATCTTTCATGGAACAAGAAATGGGCGAACAGGAAAAATGAATTAATGCAACCTCATGACAGCTGAATGGAATTACATCTCAATTTTTATTCTTCAATTTATAAGACAAAAGGCTTTCTCCAATCCCCAAATTCACCTTCCCAAACGAGCAAATGAAATTTTTTTTTTCTTTTCTTCTCTTTGAGAAAAATAAATTAAAAAAAAATGTCAAAGAACTTACATATGGATTCACATCAATGACAACACCAACTCTTCTTGGTTGCCATCCATAAAACAGTGCATTAGCATCTGGTCAAAATTGTTCCAGCCAACTTGGCCATCTCAGGAGATATCAATGGGGAAAGTCATCGATGCTCCATACCTGGTTATTTCCATCCAAACAAAGAATTTCATTAGTTTCTGACAACTTGATAGTGATGGCTTAATGTTCTAAAATATGGTGCTAACTTTAAGTATTAATTTAAAATAATATTTATTTAAGCATTTTCCCAGATTCTCAGATAAATTCTCTTGTGAAAACTCCGAAGAATAGTTTGAGCTCACAAGCTTTTTTTGTCCGAGGGAAAAGAGGAATGTGCCTTCTCGAATAGATAACTAAATATTCTTTAATTCTTACACTCCACAATGAGAATGAGCTTACAATAATCATATAGAGCAGGCAGAACAGAAAGCACACTACATGTTCAGATCATGCAGTTAGAATGGCTGAAAGAAATAATAGAACACAAGCAGATTAACTGTTGATATTGATAACACATACATATTCTCAATTCCAAAATATATAAAATGTAGTGACTTTCTTACGCTATAAGACAGGCGATAGATACTGAAACAAAAAAGGATAAAAAATAAAAAGATCACAATCAAGGCCAGTTTGAACTATGGAGTAAAAGAACACATACTTCCATATTCTCTCAAAGATAGAATCTCCTGCATTCTTTCAGGCCAATCTGAATTTAATCTCCGAGCAAAATCTTCCACCTCCCTAACTCAAAACATCAAATGAAAAATGATTTAAGGACTTCTACAGCTAATTGGCTAAAATCTAAAACCAAAGCATCCTGCTTTGCATCTCTGTAGGACATTAATGACATAAAAATCAGAAATGTCTGAAAATGTGTGGGAGAAAACACTGGCAATGTCAACTATTAACTGAAGTAAAACCAAAAAAAAACTACAATTATTAAGCTCATAACTCAAACGTATTTATGATGGAACAGATATGGCACAAAATCACTCCTTTAAAAAGTACTAAAAATAAAACAGATTTCAAGGTCAAATGTCTATTTATTGTGATCTGTCTCCAAGCTTGCTTGAACACTTTTAAGTCCTAGTTGCAATTTAATAACTGGAGACCTTCCTCTGTCTCCTCTAGGAAGGAGGGTCTCCATGAGATAGAGAGAGAGCCCAACACAATTCCACATTGACATTGGCAGTTGAAGTTCTCGAATATGCAAATATACTCCTGTGTGATCATTTGCTTTCCAATCGGTAAATATAAACAGCTCTTGCCTTCAGCCAAGATTTGATTACGATTTAAGAAGAAAACAAATATATGCCCACATACCTCTGTGGAGAACATAATTACATTCAATAACTCGAAAGTTCATGTTCACCTGTCAATTTTTTCTTTTAATGCTGGATCAATTTCATCATCAACTTCAACATCATCAAAGTCAACCTTGGCTGTGAAGACACCACCCCCTAGACTTTCTGCCTTTGGTGTCTCGCTAGTACCAAACCTTAGTTCATTATCAACCTCAGCACTATAACCATTTGACTCCTACAGTAAAAAGTAGCTTTCACATAACTCAAACCAAGAATGTCAGATAATTAAAGCACAGCAACATAGTTGACCCAACCTTATGTTTTTCAGTGGCTTCATATGAACAGGTGCTCTTTTGCTGATCCCTTCTTCTTCTGTATTTTTTTTTATTTTTTGATGCTTTAATCTCCTTGGAGTCTGTGGATCAACATTCAGCGAAAGTTCTTGAAGAATTCAGAACTTCTATTTATTACCACTAATGGTAATGGTAGTATTTGTTTTAGTTCCCACCCCACAGTATGACTAACTTCGACGCGAAGGCCCTGAATTCCAAACAATGAGAAAGGCAAGGAAAGGAAAGCATACCATCATTTCCTCCATTAATAAATGACAGAAGGTCATCGACTGAGCGGTCATCCACACACTCTTCTTCAGCTGCAACATTCTAAAACACATAAAACCTCTAATTATATCATCATCATGTACATCAAAGATTACTGCCAACATAACAGTGGTTCGCATCAATTCACATCAAACTTTACAAAACAACAAAGCCATGTTTTACCTTTAGTTTTTGTCTCTCTTTAAGTTCTTTTCTCTTCTTTGCATACAGTCGATTCAAAAGACGGATTCGTGGATCATCAGTTGTGTTCTTCAGAGGCTCTAGCTTCTCTTCCTACATGAGTAGAATGCTATATTAAAAATAACAAAAAGAAATGTAAAATGCATCTAGGCACAGTTCCACAAGCATCAGACACCTCTGTAAGATCATCAGGTAAATGAAATATCTCACGTATCTCCTCAGGGGTTTTTCCTTCAATAATTCTTGCAAGTGCACGACTAGTGAGATCAACCAAGGGCTTCAGCTGGAGACTGTCAGCAGCAGACGTCAGTTCACAGAGTCTCTTGGTATCCATTCTAATGAACTTTTCATCAAAAGACTTGCGCTCCTATGCAATACAACAGACAAAGTTAAATACTGCTTTTGACACAGAAATGAGATGATCGATAGCATGACAGCATCTAAAATGTAGTAGGAAATATCCAAATTGCTAAAAATGGCAAACAAGTACTGGAAAATTCTCCATTTAAATAGAAGTTTGTATGCTACTTTCAGATGCAAGAAAAGCCCATAAAGTCAATGAACAGCAAATGGCAACTAAGAAATGCAAAAGAACCTTGTTAGAGTGACCTGGTACTTGATGAAACCTGCAATAATCAAGAATTAGGCTCAACATGGCAGGATTGACTCGTTGTGGAAGAGATATAGCACAGTTCTTTGATGATCCCAGGGCTTTTTGTATTATTTCATGACATATGAAAGGGCAAAACATGGCAACCTCTTGTTCCACTTGCTGAGTTGAACCATCAGCAGTCTGGAGCCAGATATATGATTTCATCATCTGAAAATGAATGTAACAGTGAACTTAGCTTGAGAGCAGTCCTGATATCAAAATGCAAAAGTAACAATGCCACTCACAAGCAATAACCATCTCATGCAGAGGCTCAATTGGATAACATCGTGTACAAGCCATTTTGTTGCAGAGTGATGTACAAGGTATCATGTGCCTTCTATTGTATTAATACATGTTAGCAACATAAAAAATAAAATTCTTCAAAAATGCAATGGAAGCTCGGTGATAAAGTAATCAAACTCTTATCTCAGTTCTCTCCTCTTTAGTTCGTTCCCACATAATAATATCAGATATAAGAGAATCACATATTCATTGCCTTCCTTTGGTTCTATATTGTCCAAGAAGTCTTAATTTTATATACATTGGGACTTTCTCATTCAAGGAACTCACTTTTCCCTTTTCCTCCTCGGCTAGCTACCATGACCCCATAGTTAATTGCATTATGACATAATGGACAGGTATATGACAATTATGACAGAGACATGCAAATGTATACTTATTAATCAAGCGACTAACGAATGACGTCTGTAGGTTGACATAGCAACTTCTGACAAGAAAGCTAGACAAAAACCAAATGGTCAGGGATTTCTCCAACAGCACAACCATGCTGCAAGGGCTAGTCACTCACATAGAAGACAAAGTAGTAATATGATAATCCCAGTCAATAACTATTAAAGATTTAACACATTGGAATAGGTAAAGAAGCAAACCTTAGGTTCAATGACTGCCATATCAAGTTCTGACATTGGACAAAAATTTTGGAATGCCAAAAAATGATATCCGGAGGTATCTACTTCGCACAAGTTTAAGATGCCAAGGTTGATATCCAAAAGGTCGAGCCAGCAAATAATTGTCACGGCAATGTAGAGATCCTCAAACTGACATTAATCACAACCAAAAGACTTCCAGTTCCATATCCACAAAAGTCATCAAAAAATTGCCTCCGATTTGTAACTTCAAAGTAGCATGTGAGGGACAGCATATAAAATACCCAGTTACAGAGCTTCCAACTGATGAAACAATACAGTGAAAATCATTAAGAGCCTTGATATGAGAAGTTCCGCAAATTCAAAGAAACTTGAAAATAGGAAAGTAGATGATAGAAAATGAGTGGAAAAATTAAAAAAAAAAAATTAAAAGATAAAATCCCTACGAGTATCCCAGGAAACATGTCAAACTTGAACAAACTTTCTAGCAAGATAAACGAATCTCTCCATGTGTGTCTTCATGCAGAAGCACTCATCTGAATTAAGCTGTTCTCTCTCTCTCTCTCTCTCTCTCTCTCTACCATGATATTTTTCCAAGAGGAGCTTCAGGTCAGGTTTCTTTGGAGAATACGCACACATACGGATACAAAGATAGAGACTAAAAGGCCCCGGCCCGGACTATTAAACATCCTTGCTTACATTCATAGTGCGCTTTACGGTTTTAAATTTTCCTCCTAGAATGAGCTAAACCCCCAAACTCGTCGCAGCTACATCCATGTAATAGGACTTCATCATCTGTTAACCTCTAACCAACCTTAATATCTACACCTCAGCCATGCAGAATCCGGTAATGAATAAACATAATCTCCGAGCTAACCCTAAGATAAAAGACATTTTAAGGGAAAAAGAAGAGTCTGATCTCTCTGGAATCCTCCGGCTCCTAAATTAAAAATAGAAGCAAACTAAGCGAATAACTGAACAAAGCTGAATAAAGCATATATTGATAACAAATACAAAAGCAATTACAAGCACGAGAAAGAAGCTAATAAATATAAGAAAAATGCATAATTCATTTCAGCGGCCATAGCTATGAAGAAGCATTTCCATCGTATAATCGATCTAGTAAGCGAAAATGGAATATATAGAAGGCTAGGCAAAAGCACCTGGCAAGAGCCTTTGAATTGCAGATTTGGCGGTTGTCGGCGATAAACGGATAAATGTGAGAGGAAGTGCGTGAAGTTTAAAGATCTTCGGAAATCATAAATTAAAATGAGAGATAAATATTATGTGACTGCGAAACTTTGCGAAGGTGAGCGCTGCGTCGCTGTCCAGACTGCAGAGTGAGTATAGTGTCCGATAAAACGTCGCCGCACACAATTCACTAGGGTCAGCTAGGGTCCCTTTTTTATTAGTTTATGCGTTTTATTATTATCAATTTATAATATATTTTTTAGCGTGGTATTTTAATATGTATGTGTTAATTATGTGTATATATATTAATTGTATATACATAAATAAATCATTATATTAATACTCAATTTTTAAATTAACGGTCTATATATATATACATAGTTCTATTTTCTTCTATATATTTTAAAATATATATATATATATATGAAAAAAATGCATTGATAAATTCTCCAACTTTTACCTTTTTTTTTCTTACTTTGAGTATTAAAAATTTTATACTTTGAGTTAATTTACTTTTAATTTTAATTATATTAAATTTTTATTTATTAAAATTGATTAAATTTTTAAAAATTTTTAATCACATTAATCAATTAAAATTCAGGTGTTTTAAAAATCATTTTTACTATTTCAAATTTTGGTGATAATCATCGAACATTATTTTTAAAATGTAATTTTTATCAAATCTCATAATTTCTAAATAATATAAATTATCAATTTCTTATATAATTTTTTAATTTAATTTATCTGACATGATATAAAAACGGATTTGATAAGATGAACTAGATAAGAACTTAAGGTAATTAAAATTAAAAAATAAAACGATTTAATGAAGAAAAAATTTTAATACAATCACTTAATATAGTAAAATGTAAAAGTTTGAAGATCTAAAAATATATTTTACCAAAAAAATCATGTTAATGTATTTATTTTAACTAATTTCAAAGAAAATGTATTTATTTTTAAAAATGACTTGTCTAGATTATACAAATGCATTAAATCAATAATTTATTATAACATGAATAAAATTGATCACCAATTTAAATATTTGATTGACTTTTGACCACCTTTTTACTTGCATGATTAATTTACGAGGAGTGTTAAATATTCTCTTCTAATGATCTCATCTTTTAACTTCTCTACTACTTATATGACATGCGTTCATTTTCTTTCATTTAGGGTACATTTGGTAAGGGTTAAAGGAGGTTTCATATTATAGGGGTAATAATTAATTTCATTCAGTTACTGATTGGTTTTAAGTTAAAATTTACACTATATTAATATATCACCTTAATAAGTGCATATTCATTATACTATCTACCACTAATACAATATTCAGAATGTTATTATTTCGGGTTAAATGGATTAAATTTTAACATCACTTAATGTTGATTTGTTAATAGTTATACAAAACATAAAAAATGTTAATAGGTTAATGGTTAACTTTATTTTCAATATTGCACCAAATATCATGAAAATAAATTATTTTTTTAGGAGTCAACTATTACTCTATAAAAAAAATGCAACATTAATTATTAACCTCATACTAAACATATCCTTAAGATCACATGCACAAATTCACTTGTACATTGTCATAAAAAAAATAGAAATTGTTAAAAAATAGAAATTGTTAAAAAGAGGATATTTAGTAATTCTTTAATTTTATATTAGCTTAGTAGTTGAGTAATTCTCTCGACCTTATTTATATAAAAATTTTCTTTTATATGTTTTTTGACCAAGCATCAAATAAATAAAGGGATGCCTATGTATCTATACACACTATTAAATTAAAATATATAATTATTATACGGCTAATTTAACAGTGTGCATCTATATATACTGGCACATTAAATAATTACTCATCAAATAATGCGGCCCTTGTTTTTAATTTATAAATAAAAAAATTATTTTTACTTGCAAATAAAAAAAAGTGCAAATTAGACATGACTTATGGGCCAAATTAAAAATAACATTTTCGGCCTTTTGGGTAAAAGGCGTTTGATTTGGGCCAGAACTTGTCTCGGACTAACACTAAACGTCCGTTCAAATTGTGAAGAGGGAAAGAAAATTCAAACTTATATTTTATACAAAGATTTATTTTTCTAAAACTATGATTATTTGAAATTAGCTTTTCCTCATATAAATATCTTAAAATTTCAAAATAATATATACATTTGAATTTATTAAATTTATCTATCTCATTTATATTTTTTAATGTAATATTAATTTGATGAATAAACTTACCGTAGTTCTTATTTTTTTATACTTCTCACTTTTCAGCCGTTAAATTAAATTTTTTTTCAAATTAATAGTTAAAAAATGAGACATACCATTTAATGAACGGTAGCTTGATTTGACCGTAACTTCTATAATTTATAGACATTAACATTTTAGAGACGTGTTTAAAATATGTTTTCAAGAAGATTAAAAAAAATTGAGAAAAAGTAATAAAATTAATAAATTAAAGTGTGTAATTTTTTTTTGAGAATTTAAAATGTTAAATTAATTAAACATGCCAAACATTTGAAGCAATTTTGTTTTGTGGAGAATGAAAGAATGGATAGATGGGTTGGTGAACATTAAGCAATACGTAGTGCTATACGTAGAAAAAGAGGAGTCTTGTACCGTACCATTGACACGAAGGAGCAGCTGCAATAAATAGCCAGACAGTCAAAAATAAATATTGAAGGCGTAGTCAGTGGTAACTGGTAAGGTTGGTGGACGCTACATCTACCCAACTAAATGTGGAGGGGGAGCTCTTCAATTCATTTCCCTATTTAATGTTTACAATGCTAACCTAATTATTTTTCATATTCAATTTTTTTTCTTTCTTTCTTATTTATACTTATTAATTTAGACAATGTAAATATAAATAATACCATACGAATTTAATAATTTGAATTGATATAAAATATAGAATTCAAAAGTTTTTATTCAATTTTAAGTAATTTAAATTATTAAATATCCTGTGGGAAAAGAACGCATTTCATGCTCTTTAATTTATCAGAAAATTTTAAATTAATTCATATTCAATTAATTGTTTCGACATTGCATTCTAAAGTTCTTCTTTTTCACTGAAAATTTTATATAGTTAGTTTTATAAAATTCCATCCACCATTGAATAAAAAGAAAAAAAAAAACTTATATTGTCTTAGAGATCTCGTGCTATGACTAAGGAAAATTTTTGGGAATGGAATGACGAGAATGATGCATGAATGTTGTTTAAATTCTTTATTGTATATTCATCTACCTTAATAAATTCGTATTAGTGAATAATGCAACTAATTAGTAACTGGTCTAATATAGTATTGTCGACATTATTAAATAAGAAATATTGTGACGTGGAAATTCTTCACATTCTTGTTGGCTCAAATTTTTATTTTTTTAAAAAATATAAATTTGTGTATAATAAATGAATATTATTTTGATATACGAGCATTACTATATCGACACTTATAAACTGTTGAATTAAAATTTAATTTTTGATCAAATAATTTATATGCATGCATATAGTTAATGCACGTGTATCAAGTCATGTGGTTAATAATTTTTTCAATTTAAAAAAATATTTTATATTTGGATACTTAAAAATATCATTATTTTGATTACAAAGCAGCCAAACAAACCCAACTAATTAAGAATATAGCAAGATGGAGACGCAACCAAAGAGTCAATTACTTAAAACTTACAATATTAAGAGAAGAGATGACCTACCCAACCAATCAAAATCATAAATCTGTTCACAGTTTCTAAGAAATCAACTGCTAAATAATAATAATAATAAGGGATAACAATCAAATACTATTAGAAATATATTATACTTTATTTTTAAATTTTTTATTAAAAAACCAGCAAAACTCGTATAAATTTATATATAAAAATTTTAAAATCAAGTCAAATTTAATATTTTATAAACTTCATCGCTGCTTAGTAATTAAATACTAAGTAATTATCGGATTTGAACATAAATTACGTTAAAAAATTTAGATTTTTTTTTGCAAGTTTACAAGTAATTTTTCTGAAAAAAAATGGAAAGTGAATATAATCTTATTTTAAATAGTACACTATATGTTTAGTCTTCCAACACTCAACACTCAACAGTGACATTTTTATTTTCTATTCATCGGTGCATTTAATTAGTTTCGCCAAGATTTTCTCCGTTCTTGACGTCGGAGACTATACAAAACCGTGTTCCATTATTTGTTTTTAATAAACGATGAATGAAAGCGAATGTTTAAACACGAAATATTTTAATATATTAAAATTATTTTTATAATTGAAATACTATGTTTTAATCTTTAATATATATAGTATATATTATTTTTTAAATTAATTTAGATTCCTATTAAATATATATTTGATTCTTTGAAATTTTAACTTAGCCCAACTTAGGTTAACCATTAATTAGCCTCACCAAA
>CANXYI010844969.1:0-10103 GCA_948208565.1 Hura crepitans | reverse complement strand
TGCTACTATCAAGGTAAGTTCTAAGTTTACTTTATTAAAATCATTCTTTTTAGGATTTCAATCACTTTTGAGGATTAATTAGTTAAGTAAGATAATCCTCTATGATGCCCACATCAATTATAAGATGGAGATAATAATATCTCATGCATATGTACAAATTTTGTATGTTGTTATCATAATTGTACATTCTGCTTAATAACATAAGTCCTCACAGACCCCTTTTGGAAGGATTCATAGTCTGCACAAATGTTTAATTCAAATTATTATATAGTTTAGGATGTGATTTAAAGTTTTAGAACTATAAAATTGAATATGTAATTATCACAAATATAAGTTACCTTTTATACTTCCTAAAATGTTTGCCATGTTAATTGTTAATATGCCATTTCTTAGCATCCACACGAACTCCTATCATAGGTATTCTTTGTCTATATGTACTTATGTCTCTTATTTGCACATACTAAATGCTCGTATATATTTTTAAAGTATCTAGAGCTTAAACATATCTTACATAGCATTGAAGTTAATCTTAATGGATGAATGCATTAATACTAAATATTTATACATATAATTTAAGGTCCTTTTAGACCATATATTGCTATTCTAATCATGTTATTTGGGTGGATGTTAACTAATAACCTCATTTTAGAGATGAGTCTAGATAGACTAAATTCCATCATTATTATATAGTCTACATGGACTAATGTTAAAAATCATATGCCATTCATATGAGCTTAATGACTTAAATATGGTGTTATTTTAACTTCTTTCATTATTTGTTTTGGTTTTGTGCCTTTTTCATTATTCCTCTTTTCTTATGTTTTAAAAACTTATTTTACACCTAAAGCTAAACCTTACAATGATGAATTTTTTAGATAATTAATTTGTGTTTTTGTAAGAAATTAGTATTGATTTTTCTTAATAAAAGTCACATAAAATGTATTTTAACAGGGGCCAATCTCCTAGAGATGGGAATTAGACAATTACCATCAATTTTTATAGAATTATAAGTAATTGTTAGGTTAAACAATGATTAATAAATGGCCTTTCTTATGTATATTTCAATTATTGCACTTTGGTTCCTTTATGTGTAAAGGTGATATATATTCTTTTAACTATTTTTCTTGCTTATATGATATGGGATTGATAATGTTCGAATATAAAGAAAGGTATATTATAAAGGCATAAATACGGTATGATTCTAAAACCTTGTAGGATAAAAGATCAATGGTCTTGGTGTAAAGCTAAGTGGCAACTCCAAACACCAATCGCCTCATGCCTAGTATATAAAATCTACAATTAGTATCCAAATATCATACCATAGAGATCAAATATATTCTACACTAATTCACTTTGTTGGCATTATTTGAGAAAGCTTATATCAACAAGATTTTAAAAATAAAATAAAGTAAAACTAAGACTAATCAAAATTAAAATAAATAAATAGCAATGAAATTCACAAGGAAAAATCAATTATCAAGGATTGTTAAGATCATTTATCCTCTCTAGAGAATATGGATTTTGATTAATTTACATATACTAATTTTGTTAGAAAAATTCAAACTAAAACTAATCACCTTATTCCATAAATTGACATTCAGAATAATCTTAGCTTTATTCCAAATAATTAAAGGTTATTCTGCATAAATTGAGTGAATAAAAATCATCCTTTCAAAAATAATTCACTAATCCCTAGGTTTATTCATATAATCATTCTAATAATATATAAAGCAATCTGGCCATCTTATGCACTCAGTTGGTTATTCTAACAACAATCAAGCAAAAAAATCAATTTTCAGTCATTTTAACCTTAAGCATAAGGCAGAAAGATAAAACTAAATTAATATACTAATAAATTAATTAATCATCCATAATAAATCTACAGATTCAAGAATCACTTAACAAAAGAGAAATCTACTCACTATTCATTAAATTAACATGAGCAAAAGGAAAAGAAAGTTTATGTTACAACTTTTAAGAAGAAAACTCAATCTAAAAATTACCCCCTCTTCTAAACCTGACAAATGCACAAAGATAATTATAGGTTTAGTATCTTCCTTTAAGAATACATATTGCAAATATGAAGGCAAGGGTTTCAAATTTGGTTTTGGTACTTCTTTAGGAGAATTTATTAAATTCTCATTTAGCTTCAGTCGCTATTGAGATGACTTCTCATCTAATTTCTCAACTTCTAAGCTCGGTATGAGGTCTTCACCCTTAGTTACTATAAAATGAACAAGACACCTATCTCATTATCCTCTCTCTGTAATTCCTCTTAAAATTCATCTATACATTAATCAAAATAATTAATAGAATAATAAACCTCATCATAGAATTCAGAAGGATACGTTATCTCTTTGTTAATGTCAAAGTCTATATATTCCTTATTTAGCCTCAATGTCAGCTTTCTTTGATACACATCAATGAGGCCTCAGGCTGTATTGAGGAATTGCCTCCCAAGGATGAGTGGGATCTCTTTATCTACCTTCATATCCATGATAATAAAATTAATAGGGAAAATAAACTTCCTAACCTTCACCAGCAAGTTTTTTACCACTCTTTTATTAATTATATACCCTAAAGCCTATGTAGTAAGGACATTTCATGTAGCATGTGAACATTATTTATTAATGATACATGTTATTTCTTTATTACATAGTACTTATGCTAACTTATTTTCTTGATTTTAATCTTAAATTGTGTAATAAAGTCCTTAGTATAATCACAGTACAAAGGTAATCATGAAAGAGTTCATGATGTGAGATGCTTATTGTATACAATTATGATAATACAAAAATTATCCCTAGTTATAGTATGAACAAGTATGGGACATTGTTAATGTGAATATACTAACACATGTTATACTCCTTGATTGTGTTAAGCAGTAGTTCTCACAAGTTGTAAGCAAACGGTGCTTGGAGTTAACATGTGGATGCTTATTTAGGAAACAAGTACATTAGGAACCTACCATAAGATCATTCATATGGATAAATGATATATGTCAATGATTAAAGATCTCATCATATCAGTTGTGCAAATATCCTTAGACTTAAGCTCACTAACTATCTTAAGTATCAAGCGCCTTACTTTGACTTTGGTGTTTTTGATTTTAACCACGTTGTATACATAGCTAGGAGGTTGGGTATATCATGAGGTACTTGAAGGTAGTTAAATGAGTAACATAGTATTCACCACCCCAGATCATGTAAGGGGAGATTATCTCATAGTTTTAAGTGACTATCTTTATTTAGGAATCTTTGGCCAAAATGAAATACAGTATGAATGGAATTTACAAGGGCATTTAGGAAATAAAGATAAACATCACTAAAACAACATGTTCAGGGCTTGATTAGACATAATTGTTAAGCATTGAGTTAACACAAATCCAAAGTCAAACTTAAATGAGATATAAGATGGTAAAAAGAGTTTATTGCATAATAACTGAATATGGAAGGGTTAAGTTAAAGCACTTGACTTTCTAATACTTAGTTTGTCATTATGCATGGCTAAAACTCTTTGGTGACTTGTATAATAGTGAATTTACTAATGGGATTTAATAATAATTTAATTGAATTAAATCTTAGAATCCTAATTTTACTATAATTTTAATTCACTACGATACTACTAACGTACTTTAAAAGGCCATAAGATCAAACACCAATAGAACTAAGTTATTAAGGTAAGAATATAAAGTATTTAATGACATTGAATGTCATTAAATAAGGAAAAGGAAAAGGCTTATTGGGCTTAGAGCCTAATGGAATTACTTAAAACATTAATTAAAGGCTAATTAAGTGTATTAAGTAATTGGGCCAGTATTGGGCCTTTTAATTAAAAGGGCCTATATTTATTAAGCCTTTTAAAGGTTATTAGGGTTGAATTAATTGACTAAAAAGGGTATAAAAACCCTTGCTTTATGTGTGTAAAATAGAGAGCCACCATAACATTCTTTTCTATGCATTATTTACCTTCTCTTCCCTTTAATTCTTTTTCATTTTTATTCTTTACTAGCATCTAAGAATAAAAATCACATGTGCACCCTTTTATTGAGTTTTCAATAATCTTGCTACTAGTATGGATACCTTAGAGGTTTTCTAATTAGATAACTGTGGTTTTCTACAACATGATAAGGTAATAGTTGCAAAGGAATAACGTAAAGAGTTTATCGATATATTCTTGTTTTTGTGATTTCTTACGAAAAACTTTTTTTTCAACAATCTAATCTTTGCTAAGGTTTCATAAGCATTTAATTTCTTGCACAAAGACAAAGGCATTAAATTTATACTTGCTCCTAAATCACATAATGCCTTGCTCACCAAACATCACCCAATTCACATGGTAAAGTGAATCTCCTTAGATCCTTGAGCTAAGAGGAGATTTTGTTCTGAAAAATGGCATTACAATTCTCTGTCAAACAAATAGCTCCATAATCTTCTAGTTTCTTCTTTTTAAAAGGACATCCTTTATGAACTTTGCATAGTTAGGCATCTAGGTTAAGGTTTGTGCTAAAAGAACATTAATATGTAGTTTCTAAATATCACTAAAAATTTAACAAACTATAACTCTAGTTTATCTTTTCTAACTCTATCAGAGTAAGGAAATTTATTAACATTAATTTTATCAAAGAAAGAATTAAATATAGATTTAATTTTCTCCTTACCTAATTCAGCTCTTTTCTCAAACTTAGACTCAGAGTTTTTACTTTCCTCATTTTGAGATATTGACTATCAACTACCTGGATTCCCAAAATACTTACCTCTTTACCATATCTAATGGTAATTACCTCTATTATCTCTCTTGGATTCTTTCTAGAATTGCTAGGTAAGGTAATATGTGTCCATTTTACAAGTGCATTTTCTAATCGGCCCACCTATATCTCTAAATTCTTTATTAAAGCCTCCTAATTCTTTATGTTTTCATTTTTTATTGTTATGAAGTTAGCTAATATATCCTTAATAGAAGGCTTCTTATATTGGTGGTCTCGATTAAAATCCTAGTGGTTATGGTCTTAGCTAGCCATTATTGCTCCAAAAGAGATTAGGATGGTTCCCCTAGCCTGGGTTATAATAATTGCTATATAGATTATTAGGTCTTCTATTATCTAATATAGCATTCATCTAAATAGGTTTAGTCTTATCCATATACTAATCTCCTGCAGCACACTCTTGAAATGTGCTTATCTCACAAGCATGGGTCAATGTAGCTACTTACCTTATCTCTATAGGCTTAATCTCTTCCTTATTGCCTCAAACTAAATAATAAGAAAAGCCACTTGATCAATACATTGTCCCCTTTATGGCTTTTTCACATTCCTTTTTGCTACCCAACAAGCATCATTCTTTGCTATCTTATTCAGTAAATCAAAAGCATTTCTCGAGCTTTTACCTAGCACATAACCTTCTACTACTACATCTAATAACTTCCTAGTTCTTGTAATGGCACCCATTTAAAAACATTGTACTTACTCCCACAGCTTAATCCCATAGTGCAAATAAGTCCTTAATAGGATATTTAATATACTTTAGGCATAATAAAAGGGTTTCATCTCAGACTAATTAAACTAGTGGATGCTATTATGGGGTACAACATTCTTAAAAGTTAAGAATATCCTATTAAGGAACTATTGCTCTATTGGCTCCCATGTTTCAATAGACTAATGAAAAAGGTCTCCTTACTAGATCCTAGCTTCTCTAATTAATGAGAATGGAAAAGGCTTTAACATTATAGCTTTCTTAGGCACCCTTTGATCTTAATTAGGCCACATATATCATTAAAATACTCTAGATGTTGAGTGAGGCACTTATAATCAAGCTTAGCAAACTAGTTTGCTTACACCATATGAACCATTGATGCCTTTAACTCAAAATTATTTGTATCAACTCTAGGCTCCATAGTGGTTATATGAGCATTAGTTCTTAAAGGTGTAGCATAGTCTTTGATTGGCCTATCATCATAAGCTTCATTCAACTCATTATGTAGGTTATTTCTCTTAAATTAAGAACTATTTGGATTATTTGCTTCAAGTATCTTTATTACCTCCCTAAGTCTCTGAATCCTTTGTCTTAGGTGAAAAGTTCTCTCTATTTTTAGATCAGCTTTAACTAGTGGGCTATTACTCAATCTAGTCATACATTAACTAAACACATGAAAAAAGCCAAAAATAAAACAAAATCCAAAAGTAGATAATTCTCAAAGTAACACAAAATCAAAATAGTAAGGTTAAAATTATAATCCTTAAAAATGGCACCAAAAACTTGATGTGTTAAGGCTAGAAAGTGTGCTAATCAATTAACAAAGTGGATACAAGAGTATATGAATATTATCGCACAATGATCAAATTATATCCTACACTAATTCACTTTTATAGGTGTTATTTGAGAACTTATATCAACATGATTTGTAAAATAAATAAAACTAAGACTAATCAAAATTAAACTAAATAAATAGCAATGTAATTTATAAAGAAAAATCAATTATCAAATATTATTAAGGTTATCTATCCTCCCTAGACAATTATGGATTTTGATTAATTTACATTTACCAATTTAGTTGGAAAAACTCAACCTAAACCTAATCACTATATTCCAAGAATTTATATTCAGAATAAGCTTAACTCTATTCTAGAAAATTAAAGGTTAATATGTAGAAATTGAGTGAATGAGAATTATCCTTTTGAAAATAATTCACTAACCCCTAAGTCAATTCATATGATCATTCTAGTAATATATAAATTAGCCTAGCCATCTATCTACCCATTTATCGTTAACAAAATCTAATTAATATTATGCACTCAAGTGGTTATTCCAAAAACAATCAAGCAATAAAATCAATTATCAATCATTTAAGCATTAACCAAAAGGTAGAAATATGAAATTGAATTAATTAATCATTCATAATAAATCTAGGGATTCAAGAAAACCTAAATAAAAAGAAATTAATTAATCATCCATAATAAATATAGGGATTTAAGAAAACCTAAACAAAAAGAAATCTACTCACTGATAATTGAATTTAAATAAGCAAAAATAAAGAGAAAGTTCATGTTACAACTTTTAAGGAGAAAACTCAACCTAAAAATCACCTCCTTAATCATTGCATTCCACCAATTTTTTTATCAATCAAATAAAATAATATATAAAGAATCAAATGAATGAAAAAATTAATCAAATCTAGGTTTTGCTATAGGTCTTATCTCTAATTTTTTTTCTCACTTTTTAGCTTTAATTTGGATTACCAATTTTTTTCCTAAAAACCCTCGATAAAAATCCTTCACATGAAAGTATGGATTTTAATTGTCTCTGGGTGTCCTCACATTGGTGAGCCTTAAAACCTTTATGGTTGTGTGCTTTCCTAAAGTGGTTTATTCAAAATTCACTGATGGCCATGACAATAAAGCACCTCATGGCCATGTGCTTTCCAAAATAAGTAAAAATTAGTCGTTTAGCTCCAATTTCTATGTTAACTTAGCTCCTAACTCTAAAAAATCCTTGAACTTACATGAAAAAGTAATAAAATAGTAAAAACTAAGGGAAAACCATTTTATTTCTTAAAATAAACTAAAAAGAATAAAAATTAACTAAAAATAGATTAAAAACATAACTAAATATGCCATATTAATGACTTTATGCAATATATAAGCTATCAAAGGCTACTAGAATGCCTCCACTATATATAAGGCATGCTCTATAATATCTCTTAAAATCTATGTCATGTATAGGAATACATGTAAATAAATCTAATTACAAAAATGCTTAGCAAATAGGTCTCTTATCCAAAAGACTCACTAATGAAGTCCTAGTAAGCTCAATGTCTATGAGGAGGCCCTCATTGATGTCCAAACACACTAAACCCAACTTACCATGACAATTGTACCTCAGTAACTAGGCTTAGGTATAATAGACAATGCACCAACTACTTCATTAGCAACACTAAAAGGAAAAGATAGTCCTTTGACATGACTATGTCTAATAGAGATGCCCCTACTAATGAAAGAGCCCTAGCACCTAGAGTTAAAATAAATTCAGGACTAAAAAGGGAAGCTATGGAAAAAATACCAATCTTTATCTTCCTATTGGTACCACGGGTGGCTTAAGGAGCTACAGAGAGAGCCTAAAGAATATAATTCAACTAGTACAAGTAATAAGAAGATAGACAAAAAAGGAAAGGTTAAAATCACTCATAGTGGTGGGACCTAGCTTATAAGATACCCTTGAAAGCAGATATATAGAAACCTAAATAGGGTATATTGTATCATTATGCTCCAAAACTAACTTAATGGGAAAGCCAATGAAGCCCTCTATCACCTAAGAGTGGCATTAAAATGCCTCTTAAAAAGTATAGTCTCTAAAAGGGCCTGAGGGATACAATGCTGATATAGACCTTTAAACCAGTCCAATACCCTTTCACCCAAAAACCATATATAGGCCTTAGAAGTGACCATCAACATACGAGTTAACAACCTTTACCTTTTCAAGGAGCTTATGTCTATTAATTCTCCTCTATGCCAAGTCCACTTATAAAGGAGTATACAGGTACAATAATATTAGTAGAAATAACATCATATCTTAATATGTAATTTTGTGTGCATACAGGGTACTCAAATCCTTCCAAGAACAAGTATTGAGGTGCTAACAATAGGAAAGCATGTGCAATTGCGAAGACTCTAACAAAGGCTTAACCCAATGTTACACCACTAGGCATTTTAGTAAGGCATTCATCTTGTAAAGGCAAGCAAGAAAATAAAGCTTATATGCCTAAACCTACAATTCTAGGATAGGAGTTAACTCATAAATACAATAAATCAAAAGGGAAATAAAGAAAGGTTAAAGACTTACCCGTATTCTAGGCACAAAGTCTAAATAAAATGATAGGCCTTGCGCTTCTTACAGGCTATTTCTAGACTTTGGTACATTTATCCTAGGAAAGCCATACCTAATTATAAGACACCACAACATCTAAGTCCCTTAGCAAAAGTAGAAACTCTAGCTCATATTGCCATTCACATTCATGAACAACATTGTCCTTAGAAGATAAAGCAAAAAGGACTTAGCACACTAGTCAATCTCATTAAAGGAACTAGGTGTCACGGTATCTCATTGGTCATATAAATATATGCATTTAATTGAACATAATAGGTTCAAAGGAATAAATCCTAGTAGCTTTTTGACCTCACAAACTTATAACTTTGGATACTTTATAGCCATATCAAACAAAATAGCTGAATTGACATAGGGCACTTAAGTAATAAAGTTCTAATCAAATGGAGTGATAGTGAGCTCACTAAAAGGAAAGTGAAAAGTATGGGTCGTGTCCATCCACCTATCTAGTAATGCTATAATGCCTACAAATCTCTCTAAAAATTGCCCCCAACCATGTCATTAATGAAAGCCTAGAAGTGAATAACCTTTATTCTACCATGAATAGCTAGAAATAGAGTAAAAAAATGTTTCACACTTGAGTCAAGTCTGTAGAACACCAAAGGTATGCACAAGTGGTTGACATTTTTATTACTAACATGTTATCTTATTAAGCAATAGAATAGAGAATAGATGTTCGTAAAAAAGGTAAGTCCACATGGACTAAGAATGAAAAACCACATGAGACATACACTAAATCAATATAGACTGAAATTAAGGAAACGTAATATCTGCATAGACCATTATACTACAAAAGCAAAAGAAACAAAAGTCATCTCCTTATAAGTTCTCATGAACTTCATGCAAAATGTTGAGCAAAATTCTTAAGGTGGCTTAAAACATAATATTCTAGACTATATATACCTAAAGTCTTCACTAACCCTCTAAACGACAACCTATGGTTCTCATAGACCTAATGTTAGGGAACCTACAATCCATACAAACCTTTTTTGCATCCAAAATGATAAAAAAAAGGAAAAAGAAAACCCAATAATAAGAAAAATGCTCAAACAAAAAAAAGGTTTGGGAGTTCTTCAGAGCAAATGTGATTCTGAAGATCAACTAGAATAAGGATCGAGCCCTTAAAGTGAATGTCGTTGATAGGAGGAATGGTTTTTGGCCTATTAGAGGTTATAAGGTTTATGTACCCTTTGGGCATCTTATTATCAATGCCAGTATCAACTACCA
>CANXYI010844758.1:0-10073 GCA_948208565.1 Hura crepitans | reverse complement strand
TAAAAATCTTGAAAAGTAATAATTAAATACACTGTAATATGCACGAGTTGTGTGGAAAATATTGTGTGTTCAAGCAATTGAAACTTCTCACAGAACTTCCCATCGTACAAACAAATGTGATTTTACGTTAGCATCAATAGGCCACGAAGGTCTTCTCAATCAACATTGATACTGAAATGATTCAACAATCCACGAGCACCAGCAAAGGTTCTGCTTTGCATATATTTAAAGAATACATCATTTGCTTTAAGGGCACACGAATTCTATTCTCTAGCTTTATGGGAATCTGAACTGCAAACACCACTCTATGTTTGCTAGTGTCAACTAGTTACAAAAAAGAAAAGGGATGAAGTTCTCTCCATTGGTTTTCCACAAATGTAATACCCCAATCCAATAGATGAGACTCACCGCTTTTCGCCGCATAAGCATCTAGCTGCTTGTAAAGCAAAATATGTTAGGATGATATCAGCACCAGCTCGTCGCAGACACATCAGAGACTCCAGCATAACCTTTTCTTCATCAATCATTTTGAGAACCCCACCAGCCTTAATCATGGAGTATTCGCCTGACACCTGCTTTCATGATATTAGAAGATAAAACCTTATTTCTCAACATCCAGTAGTATGTAGAGGAAGTTGCAAATGAAGGCATTACTTGCTAAAACAGGAACTATCATAGGAATAAACTGATGTAAAGTACATGCAACAAACTCCATCCTTTGATTCTTCCACATCTCACCACTTGTGTCTACCTTACAGCCAGGAGTAAATTATTTAAAATTTGCTAATTGCCAATTGGCTATAATTGTATTCCATAGCAGCAGAGCATTTTCCCAGTCTATACAAGTGTAGGTGTCAACACAAGGAGGAATCAGGAATAAGGCAAGACGGATATACTTGTAGTCCTGAGTTACCACTATCTATCCTCAATAGTCAACTAAACCTTAATGCCAAACTATTGTTGTACAAATCCCCTTCCTCCATTAAGGAGTAAGCCTAGGCTAAATTTTCCAGTACCATAAAACCCACCGCATCATTTTCTCAGCCCCCATTTAACTTCTCTTGGAGAGAGTGCATATATATCATGCAGAAATACCCAAGCATCCCAAATTTCTTGGGAAAACCAGAAGATAGACACTATATCATAGGGCTAAGCATTCAAAGTCAACTGCTTTTAGAATTCTGACTTTCACAGGAAAAAATGAAAAATGGCATGAGCAACTGAGCATCACAGTTCAACACAGAATGGAAAACCTACAGTGCGAAGAGTTAAAAATATTTTTGGGCAGAGAAATTGAAAGCTTAATATACAAAAAAAAGTTGGCAGACAGAGAAAGCTTTTAGGGGATACTGAAAGATGAGAAAAGAAACTGTGGTGGTGAATCGGTTGTAGAGTAAACATTTAAATGAATATACCTGATATGCGGCAATAGGCAAAGGAGATTTATCCCTGAGAAGCCTTATAATATCCAAGTAGGGAAGACCTGGTTTTACCTGTGATGCAAATCAAACTAAGTTCAGCATAATGAGAATATCAGCCATTAAATATTAATCTCCAATGGAAGCAAATACCAACCAAAAGGATGTCAGCTCCTTCAGCTTCATCTTCATGGGCCTCAATCAGAGCCTCCCTATAATTTGCTGGGTTCATCTGATAGCTTTTGTTGCAAAAAATAAAAAAGTTAGCATCAAAGTTAATTGTACAGCTACAATTTTGACATGTATTTTAGTTTACAAATATGTACGTCTTTTTGTCTCCAAATCGAGGATTTGAGTCCAATGCTTCCCGAAATGGACCATAAAAGGAACTAGCATACCTGAGACACCCAAAAAATTAATCACATAAGGTTGTGACGTATGGCCAAGAAAAGCTCGAAAGGCATCTACCAATTGTATATTAAGCTTTACATTTTTTTTTATCACAAAAGTTGGTTACAAAAGAAGCCAGACACAGATGGAATACAGGATAAATTTTAGTTTAAAGTGTTAGCTTAATGGTGATTAGATGCACAACAATGTGATCTGCAAATGGTAGCTGCCTGAGATAATTGTCAAGATAAATTAATAACTTTTTTTTTGTCATAAAAAATATAATATTTGCTTGACCTCTCCTTCCTTCCAATTCAGCTCTGAATTTTCATTATCGATATGCTTAGCTTATTTCAGTTAATTATTCAGTTCTTCCATTCTATTTTGTAAAATGACACATCGCAGTTCGGGGCTGGCAAGCAGTCTCAGCCGTAGTAACTACTTCTACTTTAGTAAATACGAATTGACACTGCTAATTAATTGCATATACACAAAGTATAAAGAGATCACATCATGATATTACTTTGCTGTGTAGGACATGATTGAGACATGCTGAAAGCCTTCAGCATCAAGAGCTGCACGAAGTGCTCCTACGCGACCATCCATCATGTCACTGGGACTAACAACATCCGCTCCAGCCCGAGCCTGTTTATAGGAATAACAGCACAGACATTACCAAGAAAGCAAGAAAAAAAAAGATCAGGTAATAGATGTAACAAATTGATGGCATGTGCAAAGGATTATGAACTCACTCAAGATACCATTTCAAGCCAACTTATTTAAGCTATTAAATTTGTAGGTAGAGGAGTTTCTTAAGAACTTTATAACTCAAACTTCAGTCAACCAATCACGTGTCACAAAATCTCAAGTGAAGCAACTGATATTTTTAAAAGTATGAAAGAAGTACTTCATAATAAAACAAGATTCTCCAACCTCATAATACTTACCTGAGAAACGGCTTGTTTACACAGTTGATGAACTGTCTCATCATTCATTATGACACCTGCAAAATATCATGGAGAGTAATCAGCAACTCAGAGGCTATACCCAACAAAGTTGTGATGCAATTCAAAAAGGCTTATTGCAAAGTATAAAACAATTCAGAATTCCAACTTCAATAACAATTTCCATGTAAGATCGTTGAATGTTTCTTTCAAATAGAATATCTACTTCCAAAATGTTCTCTCTCTTACCATCTTCTCTGACGATACCATCGTGCCCATCAGAGGAATATGGGTCCAGAGCAACATCAGTGTAAATAACCTAAAAAGGCAGAATAAAAATTAAGGTTTACTTCCACATGCAGTGAAGCTAACCTGAAATTTGAATTCCTTTAATGATGTGATACAAAAACAATGCATTCTTTCACTTACAAGGTCAGGGTATTTATCCTTCAGTAGTCGTATTGCTCGAGGGACTAGGCCATTGTCATTATATGCTTCATCTCCTGTGGGAGACTAGTATTGAAGAACAAATCACATTACCGTCTTAAGAATATAGCATAAAATCCAAAATTTCTGTCATATAGCAGATAAGTATAAGAAGAATAAATACCTTCAGAGCATCTGGAACTTTAGGAAAAAGAACCACACTGTTCACACCAACATCCCGAGCCTTTGCTACCTGTATCAGATTGCTTCTAGGGTTTCAGTGGATATATTATGCTTATAATGAAATAAGTGTTTTGCCTTTAACTGAATGATATCTTTCATTCTCATTTCCAGCTTCTTCTTTATGGTGGAGAATTTAAGTTGATATATCTACTCATTAAATAAAATCCACTGCAAAATGATCCCACCTATTTAATCTATTGGTTCAGAAATGATTTTCCTAGTAAGATATGTAAATATTTTTTCACTCCTTTTCAGAAAAATAAGCAGGAATGAATCACCTCTTTCACAAGTCCATGCCTCCATCCAAGCCTGTAACATCCAGGCATTGCTCCAATAGGTGTGTCCTCTTCACCTGCAATTTTTGGAAAGAGTAAATCATTCACACCAACAAAGATACATATCCATAGACAAGGGATCTATTCTCTAATGAAGTGGGAAAAGATATTGCAGAAAATGTCCTCATGAAGCGCCAACCTTCGTGAATAAAAAGTGGGTAGACAAAATTTGCAGGTGATATACTAGTTTCCTGGAATGCTGATCTCAAGGCAGGTGACTTGCGATTGCGTCGAGGGCGCCTACTGAGTGGCTGACAGAAACCACGATCACTAATAAGTTAAAGAGTAAATTTACAATAAGCAGCACAAAACTTATACAATGTAAACCATCAAAGTGAACTTCAACAGAACAGTTAACGTCCAGAGCATCAGATAAGGTTTCTCATTTCGCTATATTTCCAAACTAGATTACACCAAAAGTGAAATTCTATCCAAACAAAAGCACGGAAAAACAAGTGTTAACACCCAAGATGGTAATTTGGCATCCGTGGCACTATAAAAGACAGAATCTTTCTTAAAGATTAAAAAAAAATGTTGAAATGAACAAATTCAATTCCAATTGAAACTCACAAGAGAAGGAACCACAGGAGTTCCAGCTGGGGCAGCGGGCTTAGGTGGCACGGGAGGCGCCTCGGGCACATTCCCAGCCACAACAGCGGCTTCGCATTCTGCATCAGTGAGCCCTAACTTCTTCATAGGCCCATCCTGCATTTCACCTGCCCTTACAATCAAAACACGCTTGGGAGACGCCTTAAACCAATACGTCTTAACGCAACTGGATCTCAAATTGTTCACAGTAGGCTTCAAACCGACGTAGTTCTTGCAATCCAAACCCTTCATTGAAGGGAGAGTAGAGGGAGAATTGAAGATCGTTGAAGCCATAATTGACTGTAATCAAGCAAAATAAATAACATTAACAAGTAATATTCACAATTGGAATGAAGTTCTGCCTAATACCAGGCACAACTCAATTGGGATACATTTCTAACGTTGTCCCAGATGGGAAATTCAAAACTTTGAAATAGAAGAGACTAAAAGGAGGAAAAAGAAAAATCAACCACGAAAAAGATCATACCTTGATAAAGAATGAACTGCAGAAAGAAACAGAGAGGCTTATCTAGTGGAAGAAGAAGAAGAAGAGAGATAAAGGGCGTAATAGATAGATAGATGGGCAAGGAGGTTGACAAGAGGATTAGCAGTTGCTCGACTTTGACAATGACAATTCTCAAAAATTGACGTTTAGGCCTTCTTCACTTCCAATTCAACCTCTGCCTTTCTTTGTCATTTTCTTAATCAAACAAGAGGCTTATTTTTTTTCTTTTTCTTTTTTATTTTATTTATAATAAATATAATTAATAATCAAAGCTGTGACTTTGTGAGTTGTGGGTTGTGACTATGCCCTTAAATCGATTATTATTTTTGCACCATCTCATTAGAAGGCCTTATAATCCCTTCAAATTTTAATATGAGAAAACATATAGGTCAGCATTTTTAATTACGTACTTTATATTTAAAGATGACTTTTAATGCATCAAAAGCTTTAATTACAGTGTTTAAAATACGTTTTAAAATAATAAATTGACTTATTATATACCTGATAATATTTTACCACTCTTACCATGCTAATTGATAAGATGATAGAGTGCACAAGTACATCCACTCGGAAAGGTAAAAGCTAAAATTTAAATGTATAAAACATTATTTTGTAAATTTCAAATAGGTAACTAAATAATTTTACAATTTTCAATGAGTAGAAAGTTTTCCTTTTTTAAAAGATCAAGTGTGTTTTTGCTGTGTTATTACGTATTTTCCTATTTTAAGAACAATGGTGTAGAAGCCAGAAATATAATAAGACCAAAACTCAATTATCTTACACAACATCCGTTATTTTTTCCAATTCTCTAACCATTAAAGAAAAAGGGTAAACTAACAGCCTGATTATTACGAGATAAATCTTAAAACTTTAGTACACTAAGCCCAAAATTGATACAAAGATTTAGAGCTCATCCTTCGGCTTTGATGATTCTTGAGAGGCAACTTTGTCTCGGTTCTTCTCAATGAAATTGATTATATCATCTTTAGTTCTATCTCCATCGTACTGCTCCAACTTCCCACTTGCTGACCTGAAGTACACAGTCGGGTATCCCTTCACATCGAAAGTATCATTTGGGATATCATTTGCAGTTCCATCCTGATTACAGAGCCACAAAAGATGATAAATATGTTATTCCCATTAGAAAATATTTGGACAAGCAAAGCTCCATTCATACTTCCCCAAGTAATGCATAGAGACAACATCAAAAAAATAAACTGCCTATCTAAACCACATCGCCACTTAGGAGCATACATGAAGGTACGGTAATTATAAGAACTGTTTTCCCGAAAACGCCTTTCTGGGGATGTCCACATGCATTAGATTCTGATTCATCTTAATTCGATCCATGAACAACCGATTAAATGAATTCTTAGTCAAATCCAAATTTATGACTATATTATATTATCTTTCATACTCTTCCCCTTTCCAATCGCCCTAGATAATCATCCCCACCTCCACCCAAAGACCCAGGCAACTTATGCCTAATCCTATTTATCAAGCATAAACGTTTGCCAATGCTAAAAGACTCATCCGATAAATTACAAACGACTTAGAGGCTTAAATGGACACAAGCACAGTACTATTGTCATGTAACCCAACTGTCTAAGCAGCAGCATCAGATTCCACTAATTCCTAATTCAAACACATACCTCCAAACCATTGAATCCCTTCATCTGTTTTAATCAAGGAATATGCTTCATCTATTCAATGTCAGAGTATCATCACTTGATTCTATCACATTAGCTTCTACGATCAGGCAGAAGAATAAAACTTACAAGCTTTGCTATGAGTACATCGGGATTGTCTTGGTAAGACACAGCAACTTCATCCAAGATTGGAGCCAATTTTTTGCAGTGCCCACACCATGGAGCATAAAACTCCAGAAGAACTGCAGAGCAAGAAAAATTAATAAATTATATGCAAATTTAAAAGAAATGAACAGATTTTAAGATTGCACAAGACCAGCTGCACATCCAACTGTAACAGTTTAGAAAACTGACTGTAGAATGATTGAAGTAGGCAAAAACCTTAAAGACCAGTGATTATTCTTTTTTCCTAAGAACAAAATCTGAGCAAAATATTTTGTAACCACAACTAAGTTACATCTAATTCCTAATTTCTAATTATAGCCAACTTTAGATAATTTATTATAAAGAAACTAAAATTACATCATGAAAACTTATTCATTGAAAAGAAACACATGCCAGCTGAGAGCCTTCGCTAGAACTCCATAATAGATAAATGATATACATTATCCTCAGACATGTCAAATGATGCAACTTGCAATCATGTCAACAACGTCAATAATAAATATTAGAGTTGGATAACTACTAAAAGAACAAATGAATTGCCTTGCTGAAAGAAATGAGAACCATTGGGAAAGACATAACATACTATTTTTTACAATAGGAAAAAAATATAACAGATAGTACAGTTTCAGTCGTACAAACCATTTTTTCCAGAGTTGAAAACCATGTCCTGAAGACTATCAGCAACAACAACTTTCACAGGTTCATTGTTAACTTCAGGGATAGGTTCAGATTTCTTGTATGCTGGCACTTTGCCTTCCTGCATATGTTTCAATGGTGGGATTTGCAACTCAGACAAACAAATGAAAAGAAAGTCCATCCTCCAAGCCTATAACTTAAGAATGAATAAAGCACTTGCGCATGGAAAAAATCATAATATTTTCTATACCTTGTAGTCCTTAACCCAAGGAGCAATATGATCAGGCTCCAAGTTTGGCTTGAGATATTTCTGTCCATCATTTGTCTGTATGATGATAAGAGGCACCTGGTCCTCTTTGAGTCCAAAATACTGCTCATCCAATATTATGTGATATGTGTTAAGAAAATTGATGAGTAACATGCATAAAAAATCAGCTAGCAGTTGAACAGGAAGTCCACTGACCTGAAAGGCACCTTGACTAGCCTCCACATCTCCCAACAAAAAGATTATGCCCTGCCCTTTGTATTGCTGGGCAACTTGTTGATAGCTAGTTTTGAAAGAATCAGCAGCTTCACCACTCAAGTTCATAAATAACATTGCCTGCCAATTTCAAAGTAATTGTTTTTAGATGATCTAATATGCATGCAGGGTAGCTAAGTAGGTCTAGACATGAGTTAGCACTATATAACATCAAACACAAACTCCAGGACACTGATACACGGAAGTCTGCAACTGAAACTAAAAGTCCTGCATTTGTGATATTATTAATTCCTTCTCTTTTTATATAAGAGAAATTGCACAGTCAATTGTATCCTCGTCAAGCATTTTTACCTTAGCATCAGGACTATTGAAAAATTTGATCACAAAAGGGTGATTGCTGGGATCATTATTAAAGATAGTCATGACAGGCATGCTAGATTCTTCAACAAACTTCTCAAGGACTTCCACGTTAAAATCCTACAAGCAGACAAAATTGTTAGAATCCATTCTGGACAGGAACACAATTTAATCGTGCTAAAACTATTTCAATACCTTAAAATCAACTACAAGTTCATCAAATGGCTTGAACAGCCTAACAAGGGGTCCAGTAACAGATGATTCCCCACGTGGAAGGTGCTTAGCATCCAAAGTATGACCAAACTCATAGTCAGAACGCAATTTATCAGCTAAAGCCATATAATTCTCATACTCTGACCCAGAAAAGTTAGGAAACACCCCAACCTGAAAGAAAGTGAAAACATGTTAACAAGAAATAAATTACAGGAAATTACAAATATGTAAAACAAAAGCTACCAATACAGCACTTACAATAACTATCTTCTTCTCGCCAACAAAACTGCTAGCATCTTCTGCTGATTTTATTTCAACAGATGCAGGACCACTTTGTTTCTTCAAATACTCAACAATGCCATCAGCATCACGAGGGCCTTTATATTCTTGAATTGACTTCCCTCCATTTCTCAAAATTCTGAGTGTCGGGAATCCCTTAATGTCATATTTAGTTGCAAGTTCTTTATTGACCTCATCATTGGCATCAACTTTGGCCAGAACTACCGGAGGGTCATGACTATTCAATATGGATGCAGCTTTCTCATACTACACACAGAATAACAGGTGCTATTACTTGTTAGCTAAGCATGAATAGTCAAAAAGTCAACAATCCCAATATTACAGATGAAATCATTACCTCAGGAGCAAGCTTCTTGCAGTGTCCACACCTGCAAGACAGTCACAAGTTCAGCAATCCATCCAAACCTCACTTAGGTTTTAGGAATCTTTAAATAATAATCAGATTTGAAGTAATTGTACAAACAGAACAAGAAAAAAAACTATATATTTTTAAAAATATTGTATTCATTCTCCCTTATGAAAATCAAAGCTCGGGATGTAACTTTCATTGCCAATCTCACGAATGTACTGATATTTTCTCGGCATTTAAACCAACTTACATGAATAGAAATATATACAATTTTTTCCGCTCTCTAATGCCAACCGAGATTAAGGCTTAGTTGTTGTTTGCCTAAAGCTTAATCGAGATAGGTCTGAAAAAGTAAAATAATTGCTTTCAAGATGCTCTACTATGCCTGAATTAGCCTCTCAAACGTGTGTCAATTACCAATCAGCAAAATTTATAATAAAAATTAAGACTTTGTTTAGTAGAGATACTTTTATGTTCGGTAAACTAAATAGCAAATGCAAAAGAGACGATTCACCCTCCATCTCGAAGACAATGGATAGGGAACAGCAGCAGTTATGGTGGAGGACGCTACTGCTGGAGAGTTGGGATAGATTTAGTCAGCTCTAATTCCGCTAGAACCGACAGAGAGAGCACAAAAGAACAAAGTATCCCCTCGAATTTCAAATTTTAAGTCTCAATCAACAAAATTAAAAAAAGCAACTCATACTATTATCTCCAGCTTTGGATCAAAAATTTGGAATCCCATATATAAAACCTCATATTGAAATTTAATTAACGCGCTATATTGATTCAAAATTAGAGCCAGATCAAAATCACATAAAATAGTTACTTAAAAAGAACAAAAAGATCTCGCATCAGAGCAGATATACTCTATCATACTTAAATAAAACATGGAAAAATCGAAATTAAGATAGAATTTAATACCAAGGGGCGTAGAATTCGATGACGATGAAATCGTGCTTGCTAATGGTTTCAGTGAAATTGGAGCTATCCAGAGTCAAAACGAACTCCTTCTCTGCACTCTCGCTGGTTGCGATCGCTACAACTAGAGAGAAAACAAAAATAGAAGACCAG
>CANXYI010844593.1:0-20708 GCA_948208565.1 Hura crepitans | reverse complement strand
TAATGCTCTTGCGAGGCCATATTTCAAAATTATATTGTGTTTGATAAATTGCAGTACAATTCTTCTCACTACAATTGCAAATAAGGTTGCGTCCACCCATCTAGTGAAATATTCAATAGCTTCTAACATGAAACAATGGCTATTTGATACTTTAGGTTTAATTGTTCCAATTACATCTAACCCGCACATTGAAAATGGCCAAGGTGATGATAGTATGTTTAGAGATATTGGTGGGACATTGATGTCATTGGCATAAATGTGAACTTGTGACGTTTCAGAATATAACTTATACAATCATATTCTATTTTCATCCAAAATAACCCATCCCAAGAATTTTTCAAGCCAAGGAATGACCATTAGAATGAGTATTGCAGAACCCTTTATGAACTTCTTCTATCAACTTTTGCACCTCTCGATTATTCATGCATCTTAATGGAGTTGTATCAAAATTCCTTTTTATAAAGAGTTTTTCTAATTAGAAAGAATCCCATGGCCCATCTTCATATAGTTCTCTTATCATTCTCACTTTCCCCTATCGGGTATTCCTTACTTTTAATATATGTTTTGATATTATGGTACTGTGGTTTCCCATCAGGTTTATTTTCAATGTACATATAGTAGGCTTGAGTCCCCCTAGTGTTGACTTTAATAGGTGGCATCACTGATCTAGTTGGAACATGGCAGCTAAACTTGCTAAGGTATCTGTAATTTGATTTTTGTTTCTTGAAATATGATTAAATTCAATGAAATAAAAAATTCTAGCCAACTTAAGAATATAATAATGATAAGCGATTAATTTGGTAACTCTTATTTCCTAATCTCCTATTAATTGGTTATTTACTAAAGCTGATTCTCTGTACACTTCAAGATGTCTAACTTTCATATCAACTGTGGCTTGCATTCCCAATGCGCTTGCTTCGTATTTGACAATGTTATTAGTTCATTCAAAATTTGGCTGTGATTAGATAATATTCACCATTTAGGGATATCAGGATTACTCCAATCCCATGTCTTAAATCATTTGATACTCCATCAAAATTCATAATCCAATTCTCACAAAGAGGTATTTCCTTATCTATTGACATAATTCTTCATTTGGAATTCCACACATATAGGTTGATAGTCCTTTATAACCTTTTTTTACCAAAAGTCCCGCTACAACACTCCTCCTAATGGCCTTTTGCAAAACATATACTATGTCATATTTGTAAAACAAAACTTGCTATCTCACAACTCATCCAGTTAATATAGGCTTTTCAAATCTATATTTTATCGAGTCCATCCTTAAAATTAACTAGGTGGTGTAGTACAACATGTAATGTCTTAATTTGTAAGCAACCTAAACAAGTGCTGCACACGTCTTCTCTAGCATTGAATATTTTGACTCAAACTTGGTGAACATTTTACTGATATAATACATTGCTTGTTATCTTTTTACATCATTTTGTCATCTTAAAATTCCCTTAAAGAGTTCTCTAATACTCTAAGTAATAGTAATAAAGGTTTACCTAGCACTAGTAGCTATAATGTAGGGGATTTTTCAAATATTCTTTGATTGTTTCAAAAGTGACTTGACATTCTTCATTCTGTTAGGTCAGGCCACTCTTTCTTAATGATTTGTGAATGGGCTCACATGTGGCTATTAATTAACAAATGAAATGAGCTATATAATTTCATATTCCTAGAAAGCTTCTCATTTCTTTCTTTGTTTTAGGTGAAGGCATCTTGTTAATTGCTTTAATTTTTTCTAGATCAATTTCAATTCTTTTTTTACTTATAATAAACCATAGTAACTTTCTTGATGTTATATAAAAAATGCATGTTATTTGATTTAACTTGACTTTATACTTTCTAAATCGCTTATATAGCTTTCTTAATACTACTATATAGTTTTCATTTGATCAAGATTTAATAATCATGTCATCCATATAAATCTCAATCTCCTTATGCATCATGTCATGGGATAATATGACCATTTGTACTACCCCCTGCCCATTCCCAAAGGAAATAGACAAAGCATGCTACTTCCCATAGGTCACCCATCCTTAAATTACCCTAGGGTTCATTCATTTAACACTTATGGCATATTAACACCTTTATCCTATCTCGACTGGCTAGTGGTTATTACTATATAACCTTTTATTACGGCCCATTTTAGTATGATAAAACTCCAGTTTATGCTTGTTATTTATTTTATAGAAAATTAAGCAGCATAACGGCTACCTAGGTGAAAATTCAAAAATTTTTCCTTCACAAAAAAACACTTCTATAAACATCACAGACTAAATCCTCAACTCCTGGACTCTTTTGGTCCCTCAATATTGTTATCAACATAGTCACACACAAACATAGGGTCTTAGACCCACAGATATCTAATAGTTTAACATGCATATATATATATATATATATATATATATATCCACCAAAATTTAGGTTTCCACAGACATATAGTTTAGTTATTTGAGTTTTCATAAGGTATATCCACTAACTAATTCTAACCCCAATATACATGAGTGCATTGCTAAAACATAAGTAAAAGAGTACAAAAGGTATACCAAAAAAAGACTCAGCAACAGCTGCACTGCACTAATGAAGCTGGACTACTACCCCTTCTATAGCTTGTGCATCGAAACATTGACACGTTGAGTATACACTCAGTGGTGGAATTGACACAATAAAGTTATGTCATGAATGTAAGCATACATATGAGATCATGTGTATACATGCATAAACATTATAATCATGTTCATGCAAATTTATCAAACTAAATAATATTTACGTACCATGCCTTACCATGCTTTGTTATACAAGTAACTAATTATATACCAATTAACCAATTCAGTTATTTAAATCCATGTAGTATCTCAATTGCTATTATTAATATTCAAATAATATTATCATTATTAAGTTTAATGTTGTTTAGGCCCATAACAGATAGTCTACACTTTAAGACATCGGATAATAGGTTTTATCTTGTACAATGGCCCATATTTTGAGCCTCAGTAGCTGCACCCACCTAATCCGATAGTAGGGATTAGTCCATAGACCTCCAAATATCTATAAGTGGGATAGTAGGGATCAGCCCCATGGGACCTCCCAATACCCCAAATTAACAACTTCAGTGCAACACAGGTGAATAGTAGGGATCAGCCCCGTAAGACCTCCCAATATCCACAGAAAGCCAATGGGTAGTAGGGACCAACCTAGGTGGACCTCCCAATACCCGAGTGTGCAGGGTTCAATCTCAGAACCTCAGTGGCTGCACCCACCATCACATCAAACAACAGTGGCCCTAGAAGGACCAACCTGCCTAGCAGTTGCTAATTCCCTAGTTAACTGATCAATCTAACTAGTGGGTGTCTAACTGATGGGCCAATACACTATTCATTATTCACTTAGGTAGTCTTTATTCTTTGTTCACCTTAAGTCATGTCATTAACATCACCCATGTTCATTTTATACACATTGTCACATAGTTTTCCATTTTGGGTTATTTGCCGCAAAGTTACTATTCAGTTGGTCATTTTTGCATAAGTCACTATTCATTTGGTCATTTTCTAACATTATGCCTTCTATAGCACTAAGCATACCAATCCAAAATCTATTGTTTCTGCATCTATTTCATTTCATAATCACCATTGAACCATTTCTCATTCTCATGAAAACAAATTGCACACATATGATCACCATTTTACTTATCATTATTTATGTCAACATTACATATCCATTTAGGTCACTATTTTCCAAGCTAACATTCTATATATCTCATTATTATTATTATTCACATTCCTAGCACAATTTGTACATCTCATTTGCATGTCAATGCCATGCCTAACATGTCATACACATGAATACACATGCCATGCCATTTATGCACACCATTCGACCACACTTAGCACCAATACTTACATTTGGTTTCTATCACCCAATTCATGCATACAATGTTATTTTTACACCATCAACACAAACATGCCATTCATTTACATCAATTATATGCTTAACACTAAGAAATGTCAATTCCATACACATGTACACATACCCACATTCATGCATAACCATATGACACATATATATTGGGTTAATTCCACATACCTAGGGTGTGAAAATACCATTTTCTCCACCACTTGAATGCCCTTAATGGTGTTCTCCTTCAACACCTTCTCTTTAACCTAAACATAAAGAATTTTACCTTCGAAAAATTCCTAAAAATCCTACATAACTCTAAATTGAAATATAAAAACCATAGGATTTCTTAGAATATCTTAAACTACCTAAAACAAAATAAAAATTAAATTAAAAACACTTACACGAAAAATTGATACTATTCACCAAGTTTTAATTCCTCCTTTTCTAGCCTCTTTTTCTAATTTTTGTTAGAGGAATTAGCTTAAGAAGGCTGTGGAGGTCAAGAACCATGTGTGGAGTGTGAGATTTAGTGGTGGGAAGAGAGAGAAAATGAAGAAAAAAGAAGAGAGAGAGTCCTCAAATGGTGTTGAATTTTGGGGGAGAAGATGATGTCTTCACACATATGACACTCTCATATGTGTAGGCCCTTTTATATGGGTGGGTGGATGGCTCAGATCGTGACATTTGGCGATCTAACACTCTAATTTCTCCTGATTTTCTTTTAAACTTTAGAAATTCATAGAAATTTCTCTAGACCTCTAAAAATACTCATTTCAATTTTAAAAATCCTCGATTAGTGCCATTAAGGGCCTCGTAAAATTTTATATAAAAATTCCATTGTCAATTTTAGGTCACTATTCACCCGCTAGAATAAAATATTCCAAATAAATATCAGATGACCTCAAAAAATTAAAATTCCTTCAACACCATATAGATTGGAATTTTTGAGGTTCAAGGTATGGTATTTTCGGGTCCGTCCGGGCACATCTCTAGGTTATCCCGACATAACCTCATTTTATGTCACTATTCGCTAGTTCTTGATTTGAAATGATTTATTGGTTTTGCTAAAATTTTAAATTATTTCATTTTATCCATTTTCTAGCTCGTTAAAGTTTTATGACCAATACACCCCTTTCTGGACTTATTAAGGGGCCCCGACCCACTGAGAATACTATCATGCTAAGGAGGTACTGTTTATGAAACTTAAACTTACGGGCATTACACCATTACTCCTTGATAGCTAGCCCCTGCATTTTTTTAGTCCAAAATGCACCACTTTATACCAAAAGGCACCCCATAGAGTAATAAAGGTGGTGTTTTCCATATCATCTAGGTGTGTTTTTAATCTAATTATATCTAGAGAAATAATTCATCGATGAGAACAAGAAAAACCGATAGTATTATCTACTAAAACATCTATGTGGGGTAAAGGGAAGTCATTTTTTAGGCTAGCCTGATTAAAATCTCTATAATCTATGCACATTATTACTTTTCCATCTTTCCTGGGAATTAGGACAACATTAGCTACCCATTTAGGATATCTAGTGACAACTAAAAATCCATCCTCAAATTATTTTCTAACTTTTTCCTTGATCTTCAGTAAGACCTCTAGTTTTATAATTCTAAGCTTCTATTTCACTGGTTTGCATTAGGGCTTTAAAGGCAACCGATGCACTACTATGTTAGTATTTATGCCTAGCATGTCTTGATAAGACTAGTAAACACATCTACATATTCATTTAATAGGCCTATAAGTCTTTCTTTCATCTTGATCAGCAAAAACCCATTGATATTATTGTCGTTAGGAGCATTCTCTATCCCTAGATTTATAACTTCAATTGGATTCTATTCAGGTATCATGGTAGCTTTTGTTCTAATACTAATTTTAATTCCTCTAATAGCCTTGTCTCTTCCTCCTCATTTGATGCACTTTCAAATATAAGGTTGTCAAAATCAAATCTTAATTTATTTTCACCATTATTCCTTTAATTATCATCGTTAGTCCTAAACATATTATATATAAGGAAATAAAAATAAATTCTATAGGCTATCACACAAATGAATAAAAAAAAGATAGAAAAATGCATGTATTTTATTATATGGTGAAAATTCTTAAAACAATTGGAATAGATGCCTATACTATGACTCTTTTTTTTAAATAGATCTTGGGCAGAATCACAAGAGTAGGTTATTTAGGAATTACTTTGAAAAAATAATAAGAAGTTCATGAGCATCGAAATTTCTCAGCTCTCACCTAGATGTGTATGGCAAAATCCAATCTTTTATTCCTAGTTGGTTTTTATTCTCCTCAATTATTGTAATATGTAGATTAACTAGTATTTTATCATCTTTAGGATAGAATAAGCTTATGCTTCTGAAGGTTTCTCCTAAAGGAGGGATTAGTACTTTTCCCTTTCTATTTCCTGACCTTGTGTCTTTGTAATTCTCTTGTTGCAATCTTATTTTATCCTCTCTCATTGATTTATAACCTATCTTGTCCAAATGACTATAAACCAGCGGTTCAATAAATTAAGAGAGCCCTCGACCTAACTTACCTAGCCCACTTCCTGGGTGATAATCTACTTTCATCATTATCTTGGCCATCATTATTAAAGCCCTTGACGGCCTTATCCTTATACGTTCTGTCTTGGTTCCTATATAAGCTCTTTAACCACTTCAAAAGATTGAAAGGAGTTTTTAGAAGCCTCTTCAACTGCTTCGATATAAGGGGTTAAAGAGCTTTTAGTAACTAATAGGTCCTCTTCTCTAAAAATTTCTTCCAGCCACTTGTCAATGATAAATTTAACATTTTGGTGTAATGAAGATGGCATAACACCTGTAAAGTGAATCTATGGCCTTCCTAAAAGCATACTGTAACCAAGATTTATCTCTATCACTTATTAAAGATGTAAGGCTAATTTGAATGGGCAACTCAACTTCTCTAATAACTTCTTTATTTATGCCATTAATTGCTCTCACTACCATATGACTTGTTTTGATATGAGTATTATCAATTGGTAGTTTGGCAAAAGTAGATTTAGGCATCATATTGAGAGATGACCTATTATCTATTAGAACTTTGGCTATTAAATATTCTTTAAATTTCACAAACATGTAAAGCCTTAATATGCCTAGTTTCATTAGATAGAATTTCATCCTCAGTAAAGGTTATGTGGTTCCAAAGTCATTATTAAGGATAAAGGAAATTTGAATAGGCATTTCATTTAATTGCTCAATAACCTTGTATTCACTCTGCTTGATTAATTTCAAGAATTCATATGCTTTCGATTCAGAAAACCTTTCCTGGATTACAAGCAGTGATCATATTGCTTGTGAAGTGTCATTGACATTTTCTTTAGTCACCTCACCTTTTTTTCATATTTCCTTTTCATCTTCTTTCTAGCTCTTTCTTTTTAGACAATCTAGATCTTTAGAAATATAGCATCAACCACTTCTAGTCATATCGCAAACTTTGGAAATATTGTTTACTATAAGGCTTATGGGATTGACTAAAAATGCATTATGTTTATACATAATTAAAGTAAAATCACACTTCTAAGGAACTTCCTTAGTGCTTTTAAAATCAAAAGGCCTTGGGACTTGAATAGTTATTTTTGTTACACTGGAAGGTATTATGTTTCCCTTTCCATTTGGAGCGTAATTAATTACTAAAAGCTTCGGCATGAGTGCATTTGAGGTGTTTTCATCATGTGTGACACCTGCAATATCCATTCTACCACTCTTCAAACTACTAATGGTTAATAATTTTGAGTCCATTAGTTCTTGAACCTGAGCTTTAAATTGTTAGCAATTTTCAATCAGATGATCATTTGCTCTATGACGAAGTTGGCATTCATTCTTCCTAGTTGTGATGTCCCTAACATTTTGGGTCCATATTATCCCATATCTATAGAGGATCTCATATACCCAGACCATAGATATACTCACATTGTTGACATTTTCTTTTCTCTAGAATTGGTCTTCTATATATACCACATTAACTTTATCATAATTAGGCAAGAAATTACTATTGATATCTGGAGTTGGTGCCTCAATGTCAAATTTCAACCAACTAGCTTTGATTAAGTTGTGTACACTCCTCTTGAATGCTGCACAGTTTTCAATAGAATGACTAGGTGCCCCAGCATGATATTCACTTTTAGAATTAGGGTCATACCATTTTAGGAATAGTGGTGCCATCGGTTCTAAAGGCACTGGAGATATGGCTGACAATCCCCAAAATCAATTAATAGTAGTCGTCATCAATTAAAATAAGTGTAACTGGACACTAAATACCGACCTACATTTATTAGGTTCGAGCATCTTTTATGCATGGAGAAGGTGTTAGGCATCCCACATCATCTTTGAATTAGGATATGAATGATATAACTTCTTCTCGTATACGTCAATTCTTATTAATTTTGCGATTAATAACATTTAGAGGTAATACTAACTCATATTGAATTTAATAGTAAAATTTTACTTCAGAATCAATATTGACTCCTACTGATATTTTATACATTCATATATATGATATAATCCTTTTTGAACATGCAAAATTTAATATGCATACTTATTATTTCTCAATTCTAATTCACAAAATTCATGTGGTTTGTCAGTTCAATTTAGTCGAACCTTTTAATTATTTTTCTTTATTAGGTTAATGATGATCTTTAAATTATATTTTATTTATTATTTTAAATCAACACTAGCTTTTATAAATTTTACACACATATATATTTAAGGGATTGATTATCTTAAAGAAAATTATTATTATCCAAAAAATTAAATTGTTGAACAAGTTATTATTTTTTTTGGTAAATATGTATTACTTGATTATTAAAATTAACACATATTCTTAATGATTATCTAAAATAATTTTATTATGTCTAGTTATTGAAAGACTTAATTATTATTTTTGTTCCATATCCTTTTTAGTTTATTTAATTTTAAAATTTATAACTAAAAAAATGATCATATTCATATATTTCATTATTATTTATTAATATTAAATTCTTTTTGAGGAAAACATGTAAAATATTTTTATTCACATTTTTCATTGTCCAAGATAATACATTTTCTAATCATTGATTTGTTTCTTTCATATTAATAATTAAACCTTATTGGATTAATTTTTTTATAATAATAATGGTTCTATATTAAATATTCAATAAAGATTCTACATGAATTCTTAGTTACAATGTATATTATGAAATTATTCTATGAGGAAATTCCTAAAAAAATCCAAATTATTAACTCATAATTCATGTGATCAAGAACAAATCCCTATTAGTAAAAATTCATAAAATGAAATTAATTTACTACCCAAGTCAATGGTTGCCTAAAGGAATAAAAGAAAGATAACCATCCGATTAAAATTGATTAAATCAAAAATTTATTTTGTATAACATGATATTATTATTGATAATTTTATTAACGTATCAAAAAAAAATTTCACTTAGATTTTCAAAATTTTTTTTATATGCAAAATATTGCAAATATGTCAATTTCTTCATTAACCTCTATTATGTAATCATTTCAACAATATTTCCTAAGTATTTCAAAATTATTTGCTTATTTATGCATTTATTAAGACTAAATTTCCATTATAGAAATTGGACACATACTCAAATTCAAGATTATGTTAACATATAGACAAATATATATTAGGTATTAAAGTGTTAACAAAAAAACTTATTAAACTAATAATTTATTTTTTAATTAGTAGGTATGTAAGACTTATAAAAAGAAATAAAGAATTTACTAAATTTAATTAGTTAAAAAGGGAAATAAAAAACTTAATTATAATAGAAAAATTGACTTCTTCTATTTTAGGTATCATAATTATAAAAATTCTTAATATGAGGGTGATTTTATTTAAAAGTTGATTGATAATTAAGTCCTTACATTATGCTAGCTAAATTGAAGTTTAATATTTAAAAATTTGAACTTCTATTAAAAAAAAGGAAAATATCTATCTTTTAACATAAATTAATTAATTTTTGAACTTTCTCTTTATATATCATTTTAAAAAAAATGGATTTGATGATTATCATTTAATTATTTCCTAAGGATATGCGAATGCATTATTTATGGGAATGAAAATAGTAATGGTATTAATAATGACGATGATGATGATGATAATGATGATGATAATACTCGTAATAATTTTTATATATAATCACATCCTAGGCATTATTTTTTGAATGATTTAAAAATTGATGATTTATTTATTCTAGAAGTTTAATTATATTTTATTATTAAAAAATGCTAAAACTAAAAAATTTTTGTTATTGTAAAATTATTTACAAAAACAAATGGGAATTTACTATCTAACTTATTATTATTTAAAATAATAATTGACATAAAGAACCAAAAGAAATTATTAAGTTTATTCCTATTAATGTCTATATAGAATTATGTTAACATTTTATGGGGGTCAATAAGTATATATAGGTTAATTTCTAAACTTTAGAAGATTGTGGGGATTGGATTTGTATTTTTTGGTTCAAACTTTCCTCTAGATAGTCAAATTACCATATGATCCTCCCTATTTTTAGTTTTCAATTACACCTATCGAGAAAAAACATAATTGCCTTTTCTAGAATATTCTATCTTATTGAAAAGGGAAGGGCAGTTTTATCTTTTCTCGACCTTAGCCTTGGATATAAAATCCTTTTTATTTTTCTCTCTTCACTCCCATTCTTTTATTGCCATTTTTGTCTTTGTCTCATCTCTCCCTATTCTCTCTTCTACCTATCCCTTATTCCACCAATCTCCTCTCTGTTTTATTCTTGCTTTTCACTTTTATTCCTTACTGCCCTATTTCTATTTTACCTTTTTGTCTCAAAAATCAATTGGTCAGTAAGAGAAGAAAAACAAAGGTTTGACCTTTCGGGTATTGCTCAATGTTTAGAGGCTTTCATCTTACAAATTCGATTCCTTTTTTAAATCGAGAAGGATTTCTTTTTGTTTTTTATTTTTTATTTTTATTATATTTTTCTTTTTTTTTTTACTTCTCACTTCTAACTTTTATCTTTCTTGTATTGCAAAAAAGGAAGACTTGTGGGACTACAAGATTTGGTGAAATCTTATTTATTATGTCTATTTTTTTTGGTTTGTTCTTATATTATTATTACCCCTTTTTTTCGCTCTTATAGATCCCTATGTCTTTTTTTTTATTTACACTTCTCCTTTCTATTTTTTCCTTTTTTTTTTTTGTTGTGGCATGTAACATTCATATTGGAAAACTAACTAGGACCTAGTAGAAGGGTTTCGGTGCTAGGTTTAACTTAAAGGACTTTGATCTTGATAAAGAAAAACTGACAAAACTTTCAACTTTGCATATGGCATGAGATTTTCACCTATTAGGAAAATGTCACGGACAGCTAATGTAATCGATGACAAAATAGATTTACACTTTAATATTTTGAGTCTTGTACCTATTAAAGACCCAACAACAAAAGCTCTTCTTTAAAAGAAGATGTAAATCAAGACTTGCCTTGGTTGGCTCAACTATCTATTAACTTGCTAACACGCAATGATCTTACTTTAACCCATACACACACACACCTCACACAAATGACCTCTACCGTTTATCTCAAGCAAAGTCTAAGGTACATTCATGCTACTTTACATACATCACATAAATCATATAATATACATCCCTTCTATAGCTATAGTATATATATGTTGTCTATACCTTAGATACTTTAAAAAAAAAAAGAAAGAAATTACATATACACTAAAATCCTTATTAGCTTAGGACCTTGATGCTTGTCTCTGTACCCTTAGTTTGAAATACACATCCACTTGCTATTCTCTAGCTTTATAACCTACATAAGGTAAAACCAACAAGCTAAGCTAGTATGCCTAGTGATACTTTAGTATGTCTATATCTTATGCCTTAATAACTAAATTAAAACCAAGTTAATTGGTTAAAGGAAGAAAGAAAAAGTATGATGTAGATATGACTTACTACATGTATGTGAATTGAATTCTACACTAGCATGTAGTTCTTACTATGGCATGCACATAAATTGATTATATATGATTAATATATCATGTTAAATTATTAACGTTGTAATGTGAAACATACAAATTTAGTCTAATGTGACGTAAAAGCATCCTAGGAATGATCTGCTTATACCTCAATTTAATTTATGGTCTACATATGTTGTATACTAGGCATTTGATTATGGTGCTGTAGTCCACTTTACAAATAATATTAATCATTTGTGTCTTGCATTAAAATAATTTATTTATGTATTTGTCCATGTTGTAAGCTAAACTTACTATTCTTCATCAAGAATCTAATGTATTGAAACTGTCCAGAGCCATGGGTGGCACACACCTATAATAACACTAAAGAAGCACCTCATCTCTATTCTATCTAAGATGAGAAATCAAAATGCTATCTAAGTCACTTAATTTCAACAATAAAAAATCTTAAATTCACAATTTCGATGAAATTAAGAGATAAGGGAGTACGTACCCTAGGTGTCTAGATCCACATGTGTCTTGATCTATCCTTCCTCTTTTCTTAAATTTTGCATCAAGTTTGATCCATTTCCATCCACTATTCTTACAAAAAAAATCCCTTTGTAAGTACGACATTTAAAAAGTCAATACCAGTTGATACATAATGAACCTCATTCATATTCAATTTCAATCCATTCTCATTATCATTACTATCAATGCCATAACCTCAATTGCAGCAATACTTGCTATGGCTTTTGTTGCGTATGGCTGCTAGTGTCTTATAGGTGCTATAGCTATTCGCCTTGCTGTTGTTTACTACTCCCTCTTCCCTATGGCTTGCTTGCAGCTATGCCTTTAGTTTCCTCTTTTTATATTTTGCAGCAGCTTTTCTACTACCACTGGGGTCATGGCATCTTCTACTCATAACCATTAACTCCAACTATTGTACCTCGATGTGTTAGCAGCAGGTCCTACCAATCTAGTAACAGTGATAATAGTTGTTGGCCTTTAGCTTCTACTCCTTGTTGCACCTACTATTTTTTTCCCTTTCCTTATCCTTATTTTGGTTGTCACTGCTATCATTAAACCCAGCAGTATCTGCAATTTGCACACCGTAGCTGTAATAGCAGTGCTATAGTACACAATGGCCACATTTGCTATGTGCAATAGCAAGGCTGCCTAATTTCCTTCATCATTCCTTGCTTAAAAAATCGATCATAAGGGGAATAATTTAGCTTACCTCTTGCCTTAGACCCCATTGCTACAATACCTTGCCAACCCCACTGTAGTATCTGCCAGCTTGCCATCTACGTGTAATAGTGGCATTTTGAAGTGTATGTAATAGCATGTCATGGGGCTAACTCTTGGCATGCTATTAGCCCGTATGGCACTAAGGCTTTCCTTAAGCCAATGCTAGCCAACTCAAACATCAACTAAATAATCATATTGAGTAGCATCAGCTAAGGAATTAGAGTATGGCTAGACCAAGCCAGTATTCTACATGATCCTTGATAGCATACTGCAAATGGCTGCCTATGGTATAACCTTACACCTCATAGAAGCATGCACTATGGGCTCCCCAATCTCATAATATCTATGAGGCTCCTTCCTCATAGAGACATCTCTCTCATCTTGCGAGAGTACAATGCCTATTGCCTAGTTGCTTAGGGAGCTCACTTAGGCCTAGTCTTAGTACTGAGCCTTAGAGTGATGGAGAGCCAACATTATGGTCCCCCCTTAAAGAGCTTACGGATCATCTTCCCCTCTAATAGGAGGAAACATAAGAATGTTCCACCCATCACACCCTCAAAATATTAATAAATAATATTAATTAGGAAATGTCCATTTTGCCCCTCAATTGTTTGCTTTCGGCTTGCTGTTGCTATAATTGGCCAATCTCCAAGCCCGATGCTTAACACTTAGCTCGTAGGCCTATCGAAGAACTGGCCCCTTTACATTCTGCCCCACTTAGACAATCAATGTCCTCATTGATGATCCAACAACACCACTGTTGGGAAACTATATTGATTTTTAAACTTGTGATACCTTTAATCTTTTGTCACTGGTTAAATTTTTTTGATGGTGTTGGAGTTGTTATTGCCAATATTCAATCTTGCTTCATAAGAATTCTCTTGTATATTCTTCTTGGTTATAACTAGCCTTAATTCATAAGGACTCTCTTGTATCTTCTTCTTGGTCATATCTTGTCTTCATTTTCTTATTGGGATAAATTCCCTCATCCAATGCTTGCTCACAGGATCATAAGTCCCGCCCTTGGGACTGACTTTGCCCTTTAAAATTCTTAATATGGAACTTCATGTGAATTCTTCGTATAAAATCATATTGATATACCATATTTCTTCATAATATGACCATATATCTATAATGTGCTTTCCCCCACTTAGACTGTCGATGACCCCATTGACTACCAAAGAAAAGCTTGTGATATATGTCGAAGTTTCTGTGTAATTGAGATGTTGGAAACTATGCTTTGCCCACTATCAATTGGACACTTTTCTTAGAGGTTCTATTCTCTTTTGTAATGTATCATAGCTTCCTTCAATTTGTACCTCACATGTGCAAAATAGAACATCAATAACATAATTTACTTGATAAGAACAAGGATAAGACTACACCTTTCTATTGTTGCTTATCTTAGGTAATTGTACAAACCACTTGCTCCCACATGAATTAGCTTTATTGCTATATATCAGTATAATTTCCAATCTTTTAAATTCTAGCTCAATGATCAATGAGGATCCCATTGCTTGATCCTTCAACATAGCAACTGCTTTTAAGGCCTTGCTACTTGGAATGGGATTGCATCTATCCCTACCAAGCCTTCTTTGAGAATTTACTTCCTTGCACTACACATGTCACAAGTAAGTCGACCTTAAAGACCAACGTCTTTGCTTATTTCATCTTCAACTTCGATTACATAGTTTTAAGCTTCAATCTTACTTTTAGATGGATTCTAATTGCTTTATTCCATTGGATAAGTCATGTTGCTTCCATCTCTATTTTGGCTTCTTAGTTAAGACTTGTACACCAAAGGTAAAGATCCTTCTTAACTTATTTCCTTGTAAGACTAAACAAATCTATTTAAGGATTGCCCTATTAGGCAAAGCCTTAAAGTAGCACTTCATTATCATAGCATTGAAAGTAGGCTACAATAACCTTATAAGAACAATATGTGACTACCAAGTCACAATAGTTTCATCTAATTAGGTACTTAATTTCTTATCATGTGATTACCATGTGTGGATTTCAGAAATTTGCCACAATATGATTATCTCAATAACCAAACCACTTTGTTGTTTTACTTATTGAACCAACTAGGTGCACTAACTATCTAATCATTAGCTAGCATAGTTGAATAGCCTTTTTGGTTAGATATCCCATATTCTTTCTATGTTAATATCTTAGATCGCACATCTATATCTTTGGGGTTCCCTATGCCTCTGCTCTAATTGCCACTACAATTTATTTACTTAGGCAACACAATGCTTAATGCCACAATTAGCTTTAATAGCATCCTCAAGCTTGTCCGTGCACCCATCTCATCAGGACACTTATATGATTATGCATTTCACCTTTTCATTGTAATCTTATTAATTGACAACCAATGGTCCTTATAAGGACTTATTTGATCTCAGGGCAAATTTTCATCGAGCCGTCACTATCTTAAGCAATCTTGAATTTTCATATTTATCTGTCTCTCCACACTTGGTGATTTATGCACGATACATTGTAAGTTATAGATGGCAAAGTATATATCATTTCTACTTGCCACTGTCTTAGAGGCTATGCCTTCTTATAAAATTTCATTATTTTCTATAGGCCACCATCTCGTAAGCAATATGTGATTAAATAAGGAAAGGGATATCACTCTATATAGGACACAAGTACGTGTGTCTCTATGCACACTATTTGGCTTGAACTAAGAATTTTATCATCCAGACATCATAATATTGGCTAATTCACAAAACAACATGATCACTTGGGAATCACCCCAATTTGAATATACCCAAAGTTGCACATTTGCTCAATCATTATCAATTTTGAGGATCACCCCATTTCTAAATCTAACTTGAGCTTTTTATGGCACACTCAGTTATTTAAGTTGGGAATTACCCCATTTTAAAACACAAATGAATGTCACCTTGTGCACGAAATCAGTATTCATGGAAAATTAGCCCATTGATATATAACACTTATAATGCTATTAATTGTCAAAATAAGCTATGCCACAATAACTTACTTCGATAATCACTAGACCAAGAGATACTTGACTAGTGTTAGCCTTGAAATACTTATTTGTCATTCTATACCAATTGCGTTATAAAACTTGTTTCAAGCTAAATAGATGGAATTCCTTTTTGGGGCTTTAGTTCATAGGCTGTAAGTGCCTTCACATCTTGTGTGCCCTTACAAACTGTGGAACAAACTTCTTACTAATTGATTATTAGCAAATGGCCCAACCAACCATCCATAAATGGTAGAGCTCTCAAGGAGTGATAGACCAACTCATCGTGCATGGACTCAACATACCGAGGTGCCATCACTCGATTTCTACTTATGCTATTATCATCACATGTCATGCCTTCACTTGCCCCAACACTAGGGCAATTATGGTTGTTGCATTATCTTGATAATAGCCAATTATACTTCATAAGGGATGATTGGCATCGAGTAAAATCAAGTGAGGAATTAGTAACCAATGCTCTGATACCAACTGTCATGAGGCTAACTCTTGGCATGCTATTAGCCCTGTGCGACACTAAGGATTTCCTCAAGCCAAGGCCAACCAACTCAAACATTAACTAAATAATCATATTGAGTAGCATCAGCCAAGGCCATGACACCTCCTACTGGATTTTAGAAGGAACCCAATAAGTGGTGCACTTCCCACTAGGTCACCCATTCTTAGTTTGTTCTTAGCGTCCATACATTTAACTCTTACCAATTTACTTAATATAATTTAATTTGTCTCTAAATCTTGATTCTAACTTTATATTAATTTACATTAAGGTTATAGGGATCTATTTATACCCCAATTAGCCATCTATAAGCTTTTCTAATTTTCACTTAACTCTAGGAGCATAACGGCTGTCCGGGTGACTATCTAAAATTTTAACCTATAGAAAAACACTTTAAATAATCATATCTAACTATTCCTCACATCTTGGACCCTTTTGGTCCTCTAAATATTCAACTCACATCATCAGTCTATCATGGCAATAACACAGACCTCAAGCCATAATCAATAAATTCATATCCTAGAGCCTCAGGTTCATATTCTATAGGCATCAAGTAAAATCACACATTCAAGGGCATCTCACAGTTACTTAATTACAAACAGTTGTCTACATTTAATATTACATGTTATATCACTTCTATACATGGTACCCATTTATCCCACCTATGTACATGAGTGCAAAACTATACATTATTCATATAGTCACTTTCTCGCTTGTCCTCTGAACTTTTACTACACGTATCATGAGGCTATTTGCTAACTCTAGTTACTTGCACACCTAAAATAGGTACGCTGAGTATATAATACTCAGTGGTGAATTCAAACATTTAATACATGTCATAATCATTATATATACACACACTAATAATCTTAAGTGTTCTAGGTTATTATGCCAAGGTATTATATTTTTTTATCAAAATTACCAAAATGCTCTTGTGGTATACATATGTGTAAATTGTAACTAGTTGCTCATTTAATTCCTTTATATTAACCAAATAATATCTACCATTATCATTAACTTATAAATTATTTATTTTATTAAAATGATAGGCCTGACTAGATAGACCATACTTAAATACAATAGACTTAAAGGGAATTGAGAATATGCAGTGATCCACATTCTAGACCTTGATCGCTGCTTCGGCCTAATAGAATAATAGGGATTAGTTCGTAGACGTCCTGAGTCAAATGCAATAACACACTGTATAGGGATCAATTAGTAGACCTCCCGAGTTAAATACAATAACACAGTTTGGTCTGCCTAACAGACTAATGCAGTGACCCCCCTAGGACTTACATCGCTACACCAACATAATCTAATAATGGCATCAAATGTGCTAGTAACATAATAGTGTACCCAGCAGACTAGTACTGTAATGACCCAAAAATCCAGACTCTTATGAATAGTACTTCCTAGGATGAATAGTGCTTCCCAAAACCTGAGTTACACTAAGTGCACCAATGGAGAGTATTAATTATAAGATAATATTGGGCAAAGTTTAAAGCCAATCTAAAGTCATTTGGATGGTTAAAAATGCTAATTAAGATTTTACGACAGTGTCCTATGAATAGTGCTACAGGCAAAGCTGAACTGTAAAATAAATAAAAAATTGCTCAAAATAATCCAAAAATATTAGAACCTGATACTCAAATATTTTAAATAGTTTAATGGCTTTAGAATCAGAATTTTTTGATTTCAAGAACTATTTTTACCCAATTTTTGGGATAGAAAATATATTAAATTTTTAGGTTATTATCAAAATTTGGGCTCAAGATTTTGAAAGAATTTAGGGCTTGGATTTTGGGAATTTTGAGTATAGAAATAGAGGAAAACTGACTTTCTTATCAGTTGTAATAATTTTTCAAAGGAAAAATTAATTTTTGGGAAAGTATAAATAGGGGGAAATTTTAATTTCCACCTATTCATACCATAACATCATCCTCCACTCCTCTATATACCAAAATCCTACCCTCTCCCTCTCTCACTTTCTCTTTGTGATTTCTTCCTCTATGGAGGGACCCACTCAGTGAGATTACACCCGAAATAATGAGTGTTTCGAGATGAGTCTGTGGATACCAAAATCATCGAGAACGGTGGAGTATTTTGGGAGAAAAATTGAGAAAAAAATTGAGGTGAATAGTAACCTTCTCTCTCTCGAGTTTTCTTTTTTCGCAAAAGGTTTATCCTAGTAAGATTTGGGTAGTGATGGAATGGAAACCACTAAGGAAGACGATTGAAATCAGGAGTTTCTTAGGGTTAGCTGGTTATTACAGAAGGTTTGTCAAGGGGTTTTCGTTGGTTGTAGCCTTTATGACACGTCTTCTACAGAAAGATGTGAAGTTTGAATGGGATAGCAAGTGTTAAGAGAGCTTTGACAAGCTCAAGAGTAAGTTGATAGATGCTTTAATTTTAGTTTAACCAGTGTCAGGGAAAGAGTTCACCATATACAGTGATGCTTTATTGAATGGGTTAGATTGTATACTCATATAAGATGGCAAAGTTGTTACCTATGCTTCTTGACAGTTCAAACCTTATAAGAAAAACTACTCGACATATGACTTAGGGCTCACAGCTATTGTGTTTGCTCTAAAGATATGGAGGCATTATTTATATGGAGAAAAGTGTTATGTTTTCTCTAACCATAAGAGTTTGAAGTATCTGCCAACGTAGAAGGAATTAAACTTGAGGCAAAGGAGATGGATAGAGTTAATTAAGGATTATGATTGCCTTATTTATTACTATCTTGGGAAAGCTAATAAAGTCGTGGATGCCTTGAGTAAAAAGCTTATGTTAGCTTTAAAGGCAACGCATGTTAGCTTAAAGTTGTAAGATAATGGTGGCTTGTTAGCTGAGTTGCAAGTCAAGCAAAGCTTGATACAGACAGTGAAGGATTCACAGAAAGATGATTATAGACTTCAGAGCATCATAAGTATAATTTAAGAGGGGAAGTCTATCGAGTTTGTGATTAAGGAAGATGGTTATTTGTACTATCATGACCACCTATATGTGCCAAAGAAAGAGGATTTGAGACAATAGATTCTACAAGAAGCACACAGTGCACCATATACAATGCATCATAGCCGTACGAAGATGTTCCAAGATTTAAAGATGGCCTATTAGTGGCCAGGCATGAAGAGAGATGTAGCAAATTATATAACTAGATGCCTCACTTGTCAGCAGGTGAAAGCTGAGCATCAGGTTCCTTCTGGTTTGCTTTATCTTATATTAATACTAGAATGGAAATGGGATTAAATCACTATGGACTTTGTGATTAGACTACCGATGACTAGAAACAAGCATGATTCTATTTGGGTATTGGTTGACAGATTGACCCAGTTTGCTCATTTCATTTCGATGAGAAAGGATTACACTATAGAGAGGTTGGAAGAACTGTACATTGATGAGATAGTTAGGCTTTATGGAGTGCCTTCTTCCATCATTTTAGATAGAGATCCCAATTTTACATCGAGATTTTGGTGGAAACTTCAAAATGCTTTGGGGACTAGGCTTTATTTCAGCATAGCTTTTCATCCATAGATAGATGGTCAGTCAGAAAGGATTATTCAGATTCTTAAGCATATGCTTCGAGCATATGCCATAGAGCTTAAGGGTAGCTGGGACAGATATTTGTCATTAGCAATATTTGCTTACAACAATAGTTACCAAGTGAGTCTAGGTATGGTCCTTATGAGGCGTTATATAGGAGATGATGTAAAACTCCCTTATGTTAGAGTGAGTTAAGTGAGCACAAGTTTATAGGACCGAATTTGGTCAAAGATGCTGAAAAGAAGGTAAAGATCATCAGAGAAAGACTGAAGGCTACTTCAGATAGACAAAAATCCTATGTAGATTTAAAGAGAAAAGATATTGAGTATGAAGTTGGTGATAAGGTTTTCTTAAAGTATCTCCTTGAAGAAAGGTGTTGAGGTTTGGTAAGAAACGGAAGTTGAGTCCAAGGTTCATTAGACAATACGAGATCACAAAATGTGCAGGTCTATTAGCCTATAGACTAGCTTACCTCTAGAGTTGCAGTAGATTCATGATGTGTTCCATGTTTCGATA
>CANXYI010844471.1:0-13277 GCA_948208565.1 Hura crepitans | reverse complement strand
TTTTTCTAAGTTCCTAAGGGATGGAAATTTAAATCTAAAGCTGGCCAATAAAATTGGATTTCATTTATTTTTTAAAAAAATAGTTAAACATAATTTTTAGGCTATTTTTTCAATGTAGAAATTGGCGAAATTAAGGGAAATTTTGTGAATGATTTCTTTTAATTTTAAAGCCCCAAATTATTTTTATTAAGTTCTTTAGGGATTAAAAAATAATTCTAGTGTTGATCAATAAAATTTGATTTTATTTGATAATTAAAAGTATTGATTGAAAACAATTTTGGTTATTAACAACTCCTATAAAACTTATTAAGGTCTTATCAATGGTGTCAAATTTTGATTTTGCTTCCTTCTAATTCCAGATCTATTTATTTATAATTGTTGGATAATTATGAAATTGATTTGAATATTTTGAATGCCCAAAACTAATTGCCTGTGAATTGAATTCATGGTTTTGTAACAGTCGTATGAACATATATCACATTCGCTATCAGTAGCGATTAACAAATTAATTTTGAGTTGATTAATTGGATTAATTTTGTTAGCTATTATATATTATTTTGTATGTTTATGCTTGCTGGAATTGGTCCAAAATTGTTTGGAACAATTATTTTACAAGACAATGCAAATTGATTTATTGGTAAACGTTAGAAATTGGATTTTTTACATTTGTGCAATTCAAAAAATTCAAATAAAATATTTCAAAGATTTTATTGGACTATACTGCTAGAATTGATGAAAATTTAATTAATTAATTGGATTAAATAATTAAATTTGCACATTAATTATTGGTTAGACCATAGTTGGAAGAAAATTAATATTTTCAAACATATATAACCCGAGAATCCCAAAAACAATTTTCAATTGGATTGAAAAATTTTCCTTTTTGGAAATAGTTTCTAAAATGGAAAGGATGTTTAAATATGGAATTAATTTGATTATTTGGATTAATGATATTAATAGCCTTATTTAAAATTTTACAAAGCTAGGCAAACATAGTATGTTAATTTTGCAAGTGTTGCAAAATAAACTAAATTTAACCTTGTGGGATCCAAAAAATGCAAGTTAATTATGTCCATTAGAAATGCATGTTGAGGGTGTATATTTGGTATGATGACTAGCTATGGATAAGGACCAATGAGATTAATCTGCATTGCATGAATTTTTCTTTTGTTAAATTAGGCTTGTGTGTCCCAGCTTTTTCTATTATTTTTTTTATTGTATTTTTCTTCTCATCTAATTCCTCTCCCATGTAATATGAGGTCTTCTAATTTATATGATATGTAATTATATTACATAAGCTTAGATTAGGATGAAGAAATACAAAGAGCAAAAATAGAGAAGAAGGCCTACCAAGAAGGACTAATAAGAAATAGATAGAAGTGTTCTTTTATTTCTTATTGGGTTTGTAATTCATGCATAACTACCAAAGGTTTAGACTAAATTGGTTTCCTTTGGTTGAAAGAAATCAACATAGTAAAAGTCCATAGCTAGGTCATATATATTTAATGTGATTAAATAACATATGTATGATTTAATGGGATTAAATATGCATATGCATGCCAAAAGCATGTGAAATCCCTTTGCATGAGCATAACAAAGTATACAACCCTGATAAGACTTAATTAAAAGAAATCCCATGATAATATAAGACTTGCAAGCCTTCTGTTAATATGAGTTAAACTAGAGTTCTCTTTAGTATTAGGTTGTTGAGCATACTCAAGCCAATGTTATATTGGATATGTTTAAATCATATTAATGGGTCTGTCTTAGCATGACTATTTGTTTGTTGATCATACTCAAGGCTAATAACCATGAGGCAAGATTAGGGAAATATGTATATGATACATATGCATTAAGTGTTAATGACCTAATGATCAGTAATTGTATATAATGTAATTAGCATATGATGCCTACCATTTAGTTAATGGTTAGGCTTGTTGATCATACTCAAGGCTTTGACCTTAACCAAAATAGATACTGACCCACTAGAAAAGCTTCTAATGGGCTTTCCAGGATTAATTAGTGAGGGTTATTAGTTTGTAATAAAATAGTAAAAGTAATACACAATTTAAAAAAACCTTGAAATTGTTGTATACATACACATGATCATGCTCTAACATGCTTTCATTTTCATAATATCACTACCATAATGTATTTAAAATTGAATGTACTCCAATATTGATTGAAATGACTTTGAAATCTAAGAATAGTTCTTAAAAGTGAGGAGATATATATGTGTTGGACACATATATTCCACCTCCTTTGATTGATAAAAATTCCAATTGGGAGTTGAAAGCTTTTTCAAAAGCATATAGGGATGGCAATATGATTGCCTTTATGTCTTCTAAACTTCCAAAAAAGCATAGGCATGTGATGCTCAGATCATCAAACATCATCTTATGAAATAAAAGATATATGATATGTAAGACATTATTTCATTTAAAGATAATCAAGGACACTTCAAGCATTAAAAGTGTTGAGCTTCAATTCCACAAATTTGTGATATATTAGAATTAAGTGTTAATTCTATAATCACAAAAAACATGGTAAGACTGATTAAGACTTTTTCTATTGGGAATAGAAATAATAGTCTAATTAGTTAAAAGCACATAGAAGTGGAAAGCGACTAATTCCAAAAACAAGAATTGGAAAACTTACCTTGTGTCTCTAATAAAGGAAGAGCATGTAATGCTTCATCTTTAGGTATTAATATTATTAAAATTAATATAAGTAAGGATGATGTGGACCTACAAGTAGCAAATAGAGCAAAAGTTGTTGCATTAGCTATAGGAACATATCATTTGTATTTTCCATCGGGACTTGTATTGGAACTTGATAATTGTTATTTTGTTCCTTCCTAAAAAAAGAATATAATTTCTTTATCTTGTCTTGTTGAATTTTGATATTAACATTAATAAGAGCAAGGGTTGCTCAGTTTATAAGACAATGTTTTATATTGTTCTTGATTTAATGTTAATGGAATTTATGTTCTTCAAAAAGGAACTTTGTAATATTAATACAAAAGTAATAAAAAAAGGTGGATAACCTAAAACTAACTTTCTTATGGCACTATCATTTAGGCCATATAAATGGGAAATACATGTCTAAGTTACACATGTATGGTGACTTGGGTTCATTTGATTGTGAACCAAATTGGAACATGTGAGTCCTATTTATTAGGAAAAATGACAAAGACACCTTTTAGTGAAAAGGTGAATCTGCTAGTGGGCTTTTAGACCTTATACATATAGATGTATGTAGATGTATGACCACATATTCAAGAGGTAGGTTTCTCTACTTCATTGCCTTTATCATTGATTACTCTAAAAATGAATATGTGTACTTAATAAAGTACAAATTTAAAAACATTGAAATGTTAAAAGAATTCAAAAATGAAGTTGAAAAATAACTTGACTGAAGTATTAAAGCACTTTAATTAGATCAAGATAGAGAATACTTATGTTATGAATTTTAGAGTTATCTAAAAGATAATGGTATATTATATCAATAGACTCCTCTATATATGCTATAGCATAATGGTGTATATTAAAGGAGAAATCAAATCCTATTAGACATGGTTCGATCTATGAGCTTTGTATAGTTGCCTACATCATTTTAGGGTTATGCATTGAAAAACTATTGTTTATCTTTTAAATAAAGTTTTGCTAAAGTCGATTAATGTTACACCATATAAGATATGGTATAACTCATTCATTCACATATCATGGTATGGGGATACCTTGAATATTTGAAGAGAATAATGTCAGATAAACTTAAATCTAAGTTTGATAGATGCATTTTTGTAGGGAATCCAAAAGAAATTTTGGGATACTACATCCATCATTTTTTGAGACAAAAGGTGTTTATTCCAAAGCATGTAGTCTTTCTAGAGAAAGAGTTTCTCATGAAAGACAATGGGAGTAAAGTTGAACTTGGTGAAGTTTAAGATCCACAAATTAAACTTTCTCAACCGATTGATCCTAGTTCTATAACTCATAGTGATAAGATAGTAGAATAACCTATGGCAACACAACTTCTTAAATAATCTACTATAGTCAAGACTATTTTAGAGAGATATGGATTTCTCATGAAACAGGATAAGAAAGTAAGCATAGTAGAGGACCATGAGCCCACTAGCTATGAAGAGGTTTTGAATAGTTTAGAATCAAACTCATAGCTTAAGGCCATGCAATTCAAAATGGATTCCATGTATGATAACTAAGAATAGACCTTGGTTGATCCACCTGAAGGGATATAACCCATTGGCTACAAATGGGTCTTCAAGATGAAGATTGACATGGAAGGTAATGTGATTACCTATAAAGCACGATTGGTAGTAAAAGGCTATCATCAAAGACAAGGATTGACTTAGATGAAACCTTTTCTCCAATTGCAATACTTAAGTCCATTCAGATTCTACTTGCCATAGCTACTCATTTAGATTATGAGATTTGGCAAATAGATGTAAAGATAACTTTCCTTAATGGAAAATTGTTAGAGGAAGTATAGTTGACACACCTTGTATGGCAATTAGGTCTACAATCTTCAAAGATCTAATTATGGATTGAAGAGAGCTTTTAGGAGTTGGAACATCTATTTTGATGAGAAAATTAAAGAGTTTAGTTTCTCATGAAACATGGATGAACCATGTGTTTACAAGAAAGTTAGTGGGAGTGTAATCATTTTTTCTTGAGTTGTATGTAAATGACATACAACTAATAGGTAACAATATCTCTATCCCTTAGTCAATCAATACTAGGATAAGTAAATAATTCTCTATAAAAGACCTTGGAAAAGTAACCTATATCTTAGGGATTAAGATTTATAAAGATAAATCTAAAAGGTTGCTTGGTTTTTCATTGTCTACATACAAAGATAAAATGTTATGTTATGTTATGTATGAGACTTGACGTAGCATTTGCTCTGAGCATCATGACCAGATTCTAATCCAATTATGGAAAGGAACATTGGTGGCTATAAGAATATCCTTAAGTACTTAAGAATGACTAAGGATTTATTCTTGGTTTATGGAGAAGGAGATCTATAGGTTAGCAAGCATAGCGATGCTAGCTTTCAATTTAATAAGGATGATTATAAATCACAATTTGGATATGTGTACATTATGTGTAGAGGACCAGTTGTTTGGAAGAGTTCCAAATAGGATACGACTATGGATTATGCCACTAAAGTCAAGTACATAGTAGCTTCCTATGTAGCTAAAGAAGTCATTTGGATTGTGAAGTTCATTTTTGAACTTAGAGTGGTTTTGTAACAACCCTAAAATCTTGAGTCTTATGAATAGTACTTCCCGAGATGAATAGTGTTTCTTAAAACTCGAGTTATACTAAGCGTATCGATGCAGAGTATTAAATACAAGAGAATTTTGGGCAAAGTTTAAAGCCAATCCAAAGTCATTCAAATGGTTAAAAAAGCTAATTAAGATTTTACGATAGTGTCCTAGGCAAAGCTGAACCGTAAAATAAATAAAAAGCTACTTAAAATAATCAAAAAATGTTACAACTAGATACTCAAATATTTTGAATAGTCCAATGGCTTTGGAATTGAAATTTTTTGACTTTGGGAACTATTTTTACCCAATTTTTATGACATGAAATGTATTAATTTTTTGAGTTATTGTCATAATTTAGGCTCGATATTTTAGGAGGATTTAGGGCTTAGTTTGATGGAATTTTAGGGATAAAAATGGAGGAAAAACCAACATTTCTATCTATTATAATAATTTTTTGAAGGAAGGGAAAAATTATTTTTGGAAAAGTATATAAAGGGGAAATTCTTATTTCTATCCATTTATACCAAAACTCACCATCCACTCCTCTACTTCCCTAAATTTCTATTCCCTTCTCATCTCCCTCTCTTCCTTGATTTCTTCCTCTTCAAGATGACCCACTCTACAAGCCTATACTTGATTCAAAAAGGGTCTTGAAATGAGTCCATAGACACTAAAATCATTGAAAATGGCAAAGTATTTCGAGAGAAAACCAAGAAGAATCCCGAGGTGAATAGTAACCTCCTGACCCCTAGATTTTCTTTTTCACTAATTTTATTTTTCACAGGTTCCTTGGGTGTTGTAAAGCATATATATGGGCTCAAAATATTTTTTCTATGTTTATATTATTTTATATTAATGTATGATTTTTGTACCCTTTTGTATTCATAGTTAATACATCAACCCGAGCCTTTCGAGGCAAGGAGAAGGCTTAGGCCAACTTTAAGTATCCTGTACAACCTTGTTTGTTATATGTAATCACCTTAATTTGCCTAAACTTTGCATTTAATGTGTGATGTGCATTATGTCCATATTAGTAATAAATGGAATTAAATGCATAAAAATGAAATAAACTTATAAGTTGAAATTTATGATGAATGAGATTATGTATGCATGAAATATGATGATTTGGTGTGATTATAAGTGATGTTATTATAAGAATATGGATATTAAGCTTGTAAACGCAATATGTGAGTTGAAAATTGATTATGCCATGTTATGTGTCATATGCCTAGAAATACGTGCATATGGTTATTATATGATTAAAGCATGTACAATGGATGTAAAGTATAGTAAAATGTCATGGAATGACTTAGTACATAAGTGTGCGACATTATGCCTACTTGAACTAATATATGCGCTAATGTGTGTGCGAATGTTCTTGTCGATTACAAAGTATTGTATGTGCTTAAATGTGATGTGCTAATATGTTCAAGATGGATTTTTGACATTTAGTGAATATATATGTGTTATAAATGCATGATAAGGCAATATAAGACCATTTGAATATAAATAATGAAAAATGCCATGAAAATATTATTTAAAATGATATTTGGGTGTTGATTGGCATGATGATATGTTTTGTGATCTGATACCATTACTGCTAGGAAACGGATCCTACGGGTCGTAACAAGCATCGATAGGCCTAAGATGGGCAAGTGTATAGTGTAGGCAATGCAAAGGTGCAATAAGGCTAATGGCGATTTTAATCAAATAAATAGTATAAAAATTGAAAGTGGTTAATTTGACACATAATGACATGTTTGATGATGCATATATAGTTAGATAACCTACTTTGGATAGGTTGACCAGCCAACTAGGATTGTAGTGGTTGTTAGCGTACCTTTGGGTATAAGACCTACAGGCTATTGATTTATATACCGACGGGCATAAAAGCCTTCAAGCCTAAGTTTAATCAGGCATCTAAGGACGTGAGAGCCTTCAGCCTAAGATTGCATACTAATGGCATGAGAGTCTTCGAGCTTAAGATTTACATACTTAAGGGTATGATTACCTTTAAGCCTAAATGTTACACATCTATAGATGTGAGAGCCTTCAGGCCTAAGTGATATGCATCTATGGATGTGAGAGCCTTTGGGCCTATGTATATGTACCTATAGGTATGAATGCCTTCAGGCCTAAGTAATTCTGTTTTCTAGTCATGGCTAGTTGTCTTATTAATATGGGCATAAGTTACATAATTGAAATGACTCAAAATGCATAAATTGAAATTACATGTTAAATGATATTAATATGCAACATATGGATATAAGTAAGCTAAACAACATAAAAATTGGTTTTATGTTGTTCAATTATGATTGTTATCTTCCATATAGCTATAAATGATGTAATTATGATTATGATGTGCACATATGAGTTTATGAGTGAATAAAGGCAATTATGACTCGAAAAACATGTATGTCATTATTCTTTCCAATGTATTATTACGATGTGGTATCATACAAGCTATTATGACATTGATATAATATATGTTGTGCCTTATAGACTATAATGAATGTTACATGATGTTTGTGATTTTTACCATAATTGATATTTAAAGGCATGAAAATTGCATGAAATGTGCATGTTTGCATATAGGACACTGAAATTACATGTTTGTGATATTAAATCCAAAAATGGCTTGAGTGTATATATGGGCATGTTAAAACTAACCTTTTTACAAGTTAAATAGATTACACTACTAAGTGAAAGCTTAACGTATTGCTTGTTTGCAATGCATAGGTAACAGGGCAATAGATTAGAGCTAAAGCTTCTGCATATGAAGAGACACGAAGATAACCCTTGGATAGGTATTTTTGTACCTTTTGTAATAGTAATTGTGATGTAAATGTAATGAATATTAGTTGGTGTGCTCTTGTGATCCTAGAGGGATTAGGTTTAATCTATATTTTACAGTGGGTTTTTGTGCTCAAATATTATAACTATTGACTTTGCTTTTTTTGCTTCTCGCATATTTGTGTGTTGAATTAATAAGTTTGCACATAAGAATGTTGGATGTGGAGAGGTTGAGGTTTATTGTATTTTATGTTGTGTTGGAGGATCAGGAGGACCTATTAGAGTTGGAGATGAGTTTGTTGATGTTATAAAAGTTTTAACAGGTAAAAATTTGGGAAAATGTCTTGGTATATCTATTATGCTATTGAATTTTTAACATGATGACCCTAATATTTACCTCAATTTGTATGCTAAAAAGGTTTTTAATGTTTTACTTCATATTTGAGTCAAGAAATGTTTTCTTGTATAAAAGTTTAAAATTTTAAGTGATTTTGGATAATGAAACTAGATTTCATTTTACGTGCATGCATCCCCATTTGGGTCCTATGTACAGATCGGCTAGAGGGCACCACACTTAGTGGTATTAGAGCATCCGATTGGGGTTTTCTTTAGACCTATGGGTTACACTAGAGCATTTTAGGAGTTGTAGTACATTTATATAAAATAATATTGCATATTTGGCTCATAATCTATTTCTTTTACCTATAGGTACGAGATATGAGTAGTAGCATTATGCCTTGTGAGGACGAAGGGGTAAAAAGTCATACTTCTTCTACCTTTGGACAAGGGGAGGCATAACCCGAGTATGTAACTCCTAGTGATATTAGACATGTTGTTCCTGGATAGTAAGGTCCACTTGCTTAGTTGGAAATGATGTTAGATTCTGTGAGGTAAGCGACAATGGCCACTGTAACTGCTGCTACTATAATTGCTAATGCTTAAGCAATTGCACCTGTAGTGCTATAAGAACAACCAATATATCAAAGGACTTATATAGAGAGGCTAATCAAGAATAGAGCTAAATTCTTTAAGGGGAAAGAGTCAGATAAGTCTAGCAGAGCTGAATACTGGTTGGACCAGATGATCTGTATTATGCAGTAGTTGCGATGTCCAAAGATTAATATGTTGCATATACCACCTTAATGCTATTAGAAGAAGCATTGAAATGGTGGGAAGCAGTCCCTAAACATAAGATAGCTATATATATCACATAGGATTTCTTTTTGAAGGAATTCAAGGAAAATTATGTCACTGAGCACTACCTGGATTAAAAGTACTAGGAATTCATAGATCTCCAATAAAGACACAGAACAATCTCTGAGTATGAGAAAAAGTTTGCTCACTTGAGTTGTTATGCAAAAGCAGTGGTAGTGACAGAATAATCTTACTATAAGAAGTTCGAGAAGCTGTCAAACTTAGATGTTATGCAATAGGTTGCTCCTATAAAGATTTGAGACTTTTCAACATTGGTAATAGCCTATCACACTACAAAAATGGTGAATGAGCTAAAACAGAAGTGCGATAGCTTTAAGAAGAGATCTTTTGGGCATAGGCAAGGAAGTTCTGGGTATGTATCTAATAAGAAGTATAAGAGTGGTCAGTCTAGACATTATCAGGGCCAGTAGTCAAATAGATCACAGAGGTTAGGACAAGGTTCTAAAATGTAGACCTGAGTACAAACTCAGACTTCATGCATTCCTAGATCTATTACAAGTAGTTCTATGACATTCACTTATGATACTTGCCAAAAAAGCCATCTAAGGGTATGTTAGAGACTTATCCTAGGATCTTGCTAGGGTTATAGCTCTAGAGTTCATTTTTAGAAAGATTGCCCGGTGAAACCATATGTTCTTTCACAAAAGCAGGACAAGAGAGAGATAGGGAGTAGAGTTAGGGCCAATTAAAAAGATAAAATAGAGAGTAGAGGTCTAGCTAGGTAGTATGCCATAAGAGCTAGAGAATATATAGAGGCTATTGATGTTATTATGGGTACATTTCATATCTTTGATTTACCTACTTTAGCACTGATAGACCCCAGGTCCACACATTCTTATATATGTGCTGCATGGTTTTTAGATCAGGATTTAGAACTAGATGACCTTGCGTTTGATATAATGGTTAACAATCTAATAGGACAACATGTTATAGTGAGTAAAGTATATAGATACTATCCATTGTCAGTTCAAGGATAATTTTTCTCTACAGATCTCATTGAATTATAGTTCAATGTGTTTGATCTTATCTTAGACATGGACTAGTTGTCCAAGTATCATGCCATGGTGGATTGCAAGAAGAAGAGGATCATGTTACAAGCTAGTAACGAGTCAGAAGTGACAGTGTTAGGTGAAAAATTGGATTACATGACTAATGTATTATCAACAATGATGGCTAAAAGGATGATGTAAAAGGGTTGTGAAGCCTATCTTGCTTATGTGGTTAACACCACAAGGGAAACAATAAAAGTTAGTCAAATTCTTGTTGTAATTGAGTTTGGGGATGTTTTCCTAGATGAGTTACCTGATTTGCCACTAGAGCGGGAGTTGGAATTCGAGATTGAGGTGTTGCCAGGCACAACACTAGTATCCATAGCTCCGTATAGAATAGCACCTGTGGAGTTGAAAGAATTGAGGATATAGTTGTAAGAGCTTCTAGACAAGGGTTTATATCAGACCGAGTGTTTTGCCATGGGGAGCACTAATTTTTTTTGTCAAGAAGAAGGATGGTTCTTTGAGAATTTTTATGGATTAACGACAATTGAACAAAGTCATCATCAAGAAAAGTATCCTTTACCATAGATTGATTATTTTTTTGATCAGCTTAGAGGGGCATGTGTCTTCTCTAAGATTGATATTAGATCAAGGTATTATTAGTTGCAAGTAAAAGAGGCAGACATATATAAGACAACTTTTAGGACTAGCTATGGTCACTATGAGTTCTTAGTGATGCCTTTCGAGTTAACTAATACATTGGCAGCATTCGTGGAGCTCATGAATAGAATCTTTAGGCCATTTCTAGATTAGTTTGTGGTAGTCTTTATAGACAACATTCTTATGTATTCCAATAATTGAGAAGAGCATACGAAGCATCTAAGAATGGCTTTATATATTTTGAGGGATGAAAAACTTTATGCCAAGCTTAACAAGTATAAGTTTTAGCTAGAAGAAGTGGCATTTTTGGGGTATATAGAATTTGTAGAAGGTATAAGAGTTGATCCTAATAAGATTCAGGTAGAAATGGAATGGAAACCACTAAGGAACATGATTAAGATTAAGAGTTTCTTAAGGTTAACTGGTTATTATAGAAGGTTTGTCAAGGGATTTTCCTTAGTTGCGGCCTTTATTATGCGTCTTTTGAGGAAAGATGTGAGATTTGAATAGGATAGCAAGTGTCAAAAGAGTTTTGACAAGCTCAAAAGTAAGTTGATATAGGCTCCAATTTTAGTTCAACTAGTGTCAAGGAAAGAGTTCACCATATATAGTGATGCCTTACTGAATGGGTTGGGCTATATGCTTATGTAGGATTGTAAGGTTGTTGCCTATACTTCTTGACAATTAAAACCTTATGAGAAAAACTACCTAACATATGATTTAGAGCTCGTAGCCATTGTGTTTTCTCTAAAGATATAGTGGCACTATCTATATAGCGAGAAGTGCTATGTTTTCACTAACTATAAGAATTTGAAATATCTGCCAACACAGAAGGAATTAAACTTGAGAAACAAGAGATGGATAGAGTTAATCAAGGATTACGATTGTATTATTAATTACCATCATGGGAAAGCTAATAAAGTTATGGATGCCTTGAGTAAAAAGCTTATGTCAACTTTAAGGGCAATGCATGTTAGCCTAAAGCTACAAGATGACGGTGGTTTGTTAATTGAGTTGTAAGTCAAGCCGAGCTTGATATAGACAGTAAAAGATTCACAAAAAGATGATTATAGATTTAGAGTATCATAAGTTTGATTAAAAAGGGGAAGTTTATCGAGTTTGTGATTAAGGAAGATGGTTATTTGTACTATAATGATCAACTATGCGTGCTAGATAGTGAGGGCTTGAGATAGTAGATTCTATAAGAAGTGCACAATGCTTCGTATATTATGTATCCAGGTAGTATAAAGATGTACCAAGATTTAAAGATGGCTTATTGGTTGCCAGTCTCAAAGAGAGATATAGCTGATTATATGACTAATTGCCTCACTTGTCAGCAGGTGAAGGCTAAGCATAAGGTTCCTTCTAGTTTGCTTTATTCTATAGCAATACCAAAATGGAAAAGGTATCAAATTACTATAGACTTTGTGATTAGACTATCGATGACAAGGAACAAACATGATTCTATTTAGGTAGTGATTAATAGATTGACCAAGTTTGCTTATTTCATTTTGGTGAGAAAGGATTACTCTATGGAGAGATTGGTATAATTGTATATTGATGAGATAGTTAGGCTTTATGGAGTGTCTTCTTCCATCATTTTAGATAGAGATCCCTATTTTACATCGAGATTTTAGAGGAAGTTCCAAAATGCTTTAGGGACTAGGCTCAGTTTTAGCACAGCTTTTTATCTACAGACGAATTGTTAGTTAGAGTGGATTATTTAGATACTTGAGGATATGCTTCGAGCATGTGCCATAAAGCTTAAGGGTAGTTGGGATATATTTATTATTGGCAAAATGTGCTTACAACAATAGTTAACAAGTTAGTCTTAGTATGGCTCCTTATGAGGTGTTATATGAGGATGACGTAGAACTCTCTTATTTTAGAGCAAGTTGAGTAAGCACAAGCTTATAGGACTAAATTTGGTCAAGGATGCTGAAGAAAAGGTGAAGATCATTAGATAAAGACTAAATGTTGCTTCAGATAGATAAAAATACTATACGAATTTGAAGAGAAGAGATATTGAGTATAAAGTTGGCAATAAAGTTTTTCTTAAAGTATCTGCATAGAAAAAGGTGTTGAGGTTTAATAAGAAAGGGAAGTTGAGTCCAAGGTTCACTAGACCATATGAGATCACAGAACGTGTGGGTCTATTGGCTTACAGATTAGCTTTACCTCAAGAGTTACAATAGATTCATAATGTGTTCTATGTCTCAATGCTAAGATGACATAGATCAGATCCTTCACATGTTTTGATAGCTAATGAAGTGGAGATAAAACTAGACTTGTCGTATAAAGAAAAACCTATTGGTATCCTAGCGAAG
>CANXYI010844468.1:0-15830 GCA_948208565.1 Hura crepitans | reverse complement strand
ATTCTAACTAAATTAAAATGAACTTAAATATATGAATTTTCTTTAAATAAAATAATATTATATAAAAGATTAGGCTTTGAGAAATAAACTTAATTTATTCATATAGAAGGTAATATGCAGAGAATTTTAATTTATTTCTTTTTCTCCGTTTATCTAGCCTAATATATAGAAATTGTTTTTTATTTTTTAAATTTTATTTTCTTTACTTGTTCATTGTAAAATGTTGTTTCTACTAATTCCATTAAAGTATGAGGGTATCATAGTCTAAAAAAGTTCTCCCACACTTTGTACTTTTATATGTAGTATAGATTGAGATGCCACTGGCTGTTGACTATGATATTTCCCACTCTTGAACTGCTTTTCTTCTTCTTGTTTTATTTTTCTTGTGGCTGGTTGATATTTGTTTCGAAGGACATCACTAGTAGGCTTGAATTTAAACTTTCTCTATAATACATGTGCTAAAATAATACAAAATTTGCTGTGTACACCATGATTTACACTGAGCATAGAGTTCGTACTTGATCTCAGGGTTCACATTTACTGAACTACATTCTATTAGAGCAAGTGCAAGCAAAGTAATCTGTTGCCACTTCTCCTCGGATGGAAAATTGCTTGCAAGTGGTGGCCATGATAAAAAGGCAAGTACAGAAGCAAAACATTTTAAAATGTGGAGCAACATTATGCAAATTTCTTGTGAACAATTTTGTTTCTGGGATATTTATTTCACATCCAGACTAATTGTTCAACACAGTGGAATTGCCACCTGTTTTTTTGACATTATTTAACAAAGAGAGGGGAAATAGACGATGCCCATTAGTTTTTTGGATCTATACTTGATAAAAGAATTGATGTGAATATTTTCTGCTGTGGTCTATGATACAGGCTGTGTTATGGAATACGGATAGTTTAAAGCTAAAAACTACCCTTGAGGAACATTCATCAATGATCACAGATGTCCGTTTCAGTCCAAGCATGCCACGCCTTGCAACCTCTTCCTTTGACAAAACTGTCCGGGTTTGGGATGCTGACAATGTTAGTTGACATTTTCTTAATTTTTCCAGCTTATATTTTCTTGTAATTTGCCTTTGACTCCCCTTCTTAGTAATAGAATTATAATTTTAAAATTCTTTTGATTTGGCATACACATGCAAAGTTCATGTACATGTAATTGCTAATGCATATAATTGGCAATTTCATGTAGATCTTGTGATGAGCATGTATCCTCCTCGGAGGCTTAACTTCTCTGTCATCCTTTGATTTATGACCAGTGTCCATTGTCTTTAAACTTCAATTGTTCTCTTGACAAGCACTGTACTTGTATTTTTTTATTGATGATTCTTTGTTTTGTTATATAATACAAGAAATTTTGACATATTTTATTACATTGTATTTTGAAATATTACTTTGTATTTGCGCTAATATCATTAGATTTTGTATTTTTAATAGAAATTTTACTAATATTTTTTTAATAGTGTTGTATTTTAATAAAGGATATTATTGATACAAAAGTAATAGTACAGTGACTTCCACAAGACAAACTGAAGTTCAGAGATGTATTGTGCACTAGTGATAAATGTAAGACACTGGATGATTTTAACCTCTTTAGGATTGCTGACCAGCTGGACAGTATTAGAAAAAAAAAAAATGCATATGCATGTTTGCTTCCTTGTATTTGTATGTGTATGTGTATTGGTTTTTGTTATGAGTATGGGTATTGGTAAATTTCCTAGTTCGGAAATGTCAGCAGAGGACATAGATGGTGTCTTGATTGTTATCTTATAATATAGAGCGTGTCTTGAGTTTTTTCTTTCCCTTTTTCGTGGGTCATTCTTAATGCGGACATGAAGAGGCTAGATGCTTCAGCTGAAGCTAGAATTTATATGGACAGGGGAAACTTCATACTCTTAAGGTAGAACCTAAAACCTAGACCCCTTTTGGTTAAGAAATGTTGGGTGACTGAAATGACAAGAAGGTTGTAGGAACATTGAGGTGGTAAAGAACATCAACAATAGAGTGGTTAGCATGAGAACTACAAATGGGAATTGAGTATTAGATTGTGATACATTTACACTGAGAATCATTATTGAGTTTGTAGCTGGCTATGGTCGATGTCTACATCAGGCTCTGTGTAGTTGCTTGTTGGGCTCTTCTCATCAGTAAAATTTTGCTGGATAAATGGATTAAATTTGGTACCTCTGTAAATTGTAATATTGTCCCTGTGCCTGTTGGAGTTGATAACTAGCAAAAAAGTCCTGCATACTGCCATAATATCTACAAATCTAAGGTGTATTTGATGGAGCTGCAGTGTGTTTACCTGTTCTTTTGGAGTGGCCATAAGATCTGCATTTCAACTGGAATTTTTCGTTAGTCTCGTTTTGCTTCTTTTAACTTCTCTGAGGATTGGTTTGCAGCCCAGTTACTCATTACGTACTTTCACGGGACATTCTGCCACTGTCATGTCACTAGACTTTCATCCTAGTAAGGATGACCTGATCTGCTCATGCGATGGTGACGGTGAAATACGTTATTGGAGCATCAACAATGGTAGCTGTTCAAGAGTATTTAAGGTAGATTATTTGCAACCATTAGCGTTGGGACATTTTGAGATTTACTAGCACTACTTTATATTTGTGCTTCAGGGGGAAGGGGGGGTTGCAGCATTGACTTGATGTTCATTTGATAAATCTGTCTCCAATTTTGCTTTTGAATGGATTAGGGTGGCACAGCCCAGATGAGATTTCAACCACGATTGGGAAGGTATCTTGCTGCAGCTGCCGAAAATGTTGTATCTATACTAGACGTTGAGACACAAGCTTGCCGGCATTCATTGCAGGTTGGTCGAAGGTTCTTTTACATCTCTGTTGACTTAAATTAGGCATATGATGTTGGATTTTGCTACTTCAACTTTTGCCATCAATATCATCCTGCTTGAACGTTGTAAAACATTATAAATAACCATAAATATGTGGTAGTCCATTTTCTAGAAAAATCTCAGCTGAATGCTTTGTGTTAATTGGGTTGGAAGAGAACTTCAACTGCTCACTGAATTTATATATATATATATATATATATATATATATATATATATATATATATGTGAGACCTTTTCTTTGACTGTGATGGCCTTGTACTTTAACGTAATTAACATAAAGAACCTTTGATATATGTCTTTAAGATACATGAGAAAAATAAACTAAAATTTATAGAACAATAATTCCAATATATAGTTTAGAATAATAAATAAAGAGAAATAAATTAAAATTCTTCATAGATTACTTTTTATTTATAAATAAATCAAGATTTTATACATTTAAGAAAAGTCTATTTTTGATACGATAATTATTTTATTTAAAGAAAAACCATATGGAATGGCAACACGTTAATAAAATCCAATGGAATATCCTCGTACGCATTAAGCTTTATTTTACTGTGGAGATGTGCCAATTTTTCTAGTTAATCTTATGAAATCATGACCAGTTATGATCTTCATAATTCCCGGAATGGCAACTATTCATCTTTCTTTGAAATATTCGAATATTTGTAATTTCTATTAAACTGTAGGTTTTTCATATTTGATGAACCCTAGTCTGTTTCTCAACATTGAAATTTTCATATTTATGTTAATTGTTGTACATGGGATGTATGTTACCTATCAATGCATATTTAAATTGTCTTTTATATTTGTTCTAAAGTTTAAAATCTTATTTTAAAAAAGGAGTGATTTTATGTTATAATTAAAAATGGAACAAGAAATAGGGAATTTGTGGAATTTTTTTTTTTGAATGGTGTTACATAACGAAGATAGGCATGTGAAATGGAAGAAAACAATTTATAAAATTATTAGTCAATCGATCAGTGAAAAGCTGAAATTACAGCAAACCTACTCAATAGTTGTATGATTTGTAATTTTTTATATGCAGAAATCATGCACATTGAATAAGTTTTTTTATATTTTTAGAAATATTTTATCACATTTGAATAATGCATCGAGAAAATCTTTAGAATTATAATTGGATATACTTTTATATACAAATTTTTATTTAAAGTAAAATTCACCTTTTTTTTTCGAGTGTAATAAAATACAATTTTTGATCTAACACTAGTGTGCTAACTCTTATGCATTTGTATATGGAAAAAAAATCAGTTTGTGGATGACTGGTCACACAGAAACTAAGTGGATACACAGAAGATTAACATAATTTAAAGAAATCTGAATAGATAGTAATGAAACACTCCCATAAAAGGAATTAAGTAAATGAGTCCCAATTAGTCTAATTTCCGTATTCATACAGATTTTATATTTATATTTATTTTTATTTTTAAGGTGATTTCGTAAATTAAATTAAAATATAATAGCATACTATAGAATGTGGGTGGGTGTGTGTGTGTGTTGATTATTATGTGTACTTTGATTGGTATCTTGATGACAGACCCGTATACATGCTAGTTTTAACTTTGATTGGCTAATGGAAATATGTTATTTTATTGTATTAGGGGCTCCATCTTCAAAATCTTGGAGCTCAAAGCAACAGGAATAGCTGTTTAACTTTCATGGAGTAATTCTGACCAATTTTATCGTGTAGCATGACTGATATTTCTCTCTTAGACATTAATATTTTAACTGCATATATTTGATTGAACTAATCCAGTTATTTTTTTCAAAATACTTTTTGCTTTCATATTTTTCTCCTTTGTCATAACATACTGGATTGAATATGTATTGTTGACTGCAGGGACATACCAAGCCGATTCATTCAGTGTGCTGGGATCCTTCTGGCGAGTATCTAGCATCAGTCAGCGAGGACTCCGTCAGAGTCTGGAGACTTGGATCAGGGAGCGAGGGGGACTGTGTTCACGACTTGAGCTGTAATGGCAACAAATTCCATTCCTGTGTTTTCCACCCTACATATCCTTCATTGCTAGTCATTGGCTGTTACCAGGCAAGTAACATTTTGATTGTCATGCTCCCTATATTTGTTGTTTTCACGTCTCTTTTAGTTGGCCGGTTTAGAATTGCCTATGATGCAAGGTTTTTTATGATTTTATTGAGCAAATTCTCATTTGCCACGAATTCATGAATGTGTAATTTAGCCTGTGATCTTTGTCAATAACTCTTGCATTGCACCTGTTGCATTATCACCATTGATGAAAGTTGTGCTTATATATTGTTCTTAAAGAATAGTGTTTCAGATATTGAACTGTGGGCATTTCCTGCAGTCTTTGGAGCTTTGGAACATGACAGAAAACAAGACCATGACACTGTCAGCGCATGAAGGACTAATCGCTGCCTTAGCTGTATCGCCTGTGACGGGGGTAGTTGCCTCTGCGAGCCATGATAAGTATGTCAAGATATGGAAGTAATATAAATTGTCAAGCCAAGCATTAATCATCGTCGATGATTAAATATTTGTAGTTTGTTTATTTTGGTCACTCGATCCGCTTAGTTTGCTCCGAATTCGATTTCAGGTCCTTGTAACCCCAGATGCTAACCATCTCTGTTGTTGTATTTGTTACGTGACAACGCTGCTGTTTAACTTGCAGATCAATGTTACAAGTTTCTTGGGCAGTTTGTAATGTTTTTGTATTCTATTGAGAAATGTATGCTTTTCCTCCTAAATTTCCCGGTGCTCGTCTCTTTATTTCGGGTTTCGAACCTCTCTTTCTTTTTCTTTTTACATCAGATTCTTTCGCTTGTTGCTCCGACATTGTGATCTCAAACATACAATAATTTTCCGAATTCTGCACCGAACTACAAAATGTGCGACTCAGCAAAATGCAACGATTCGAATATTGGGTGATATAGTTCACTCATGCGATAATAATTAGAGTGGATGGACTTGTTGAGGTATACGGGTTAGTTTGCAGTTCTGTTCAACTTTCCAGCAAATGCAAAAACCCTTTCGGCCGGGTCCAAAGCCATTCCCTCCATGGAATATGAGAACCTTAAGAACTCCATGAAATCAAAATCCTCGAACGTCTGGGGATGATTTTCATTGATGAGTTGTTTTGGTGGCTTGATGATTGTGCCCTCAATTGGAACTGCAAATGCCCCAAATGAATAGCGATCTTTGTCTCCCATCATAATCACTCTCTGCTTCACTGCATGCATTCTTCCATTGCTCCATGCCTGCAAATCGATATTCCTACAACAGCTTCAAGGTATGTCTCTTCCGTCTAAAAATAAGGACTCGGTATAATATTATGGCAATATTTAAACACTAACATACATTTGTGAAAATAGCTCAATAGAGCACGATACAGATCATGTGGAGAGAAAAAAAATTAGAAAATCAGAAAAGCATTACCATGAGAGGATCTCCAACAATGAAGTACAAGGAATTAGGGGATGGGAACAAATTGATCCAATCTCCATGTTTGTTCTGAACTTGGAGGCCAGAAACATGATCCTCAAAGAGAAGGGTAGACATGAGTTTATCAGTATGGGGAGCGAGGCCGTCCATTTGGAGGAGCTTTGTATTTCATTGTCCTCACCAATGTCTTGCTTTCCATTATGGATTTCATCTCTTCTCCTATCCCATAGCTATCCATTATCATCATTTCTATCTTGTGCACCTCATCCACCACCTTCATCATGGAACTCATGCTTTGGCTGCAGCATATAATATTTAATTATTTCATGATAAAAAACATTCACTTATTAATTCAAAAACATAATATATTTTTCCTATTTCTTTTAAGGAAAAAAAATATAGGTTTATGAGGCAAAAATCAGATTTGAAAATTTATGTGCCTGGATTTATCATACTTTTATTTGTAATTTTCAAATATAAAAAAAAAATAATCGTTAAATAATTTTTCAACAGAGAAAACTGATAAGTTTATTTAGAAGGGTGGAGGGACGGGGAGCTGAAGGGGGCCCTGGTCCCCAAACGTTAGATAAATTATAAGGGTGCTCTTAAACTTTTAAAATTTTATGTCTAAAAAAATTCAAGATATTAAGATTTTATTCTTATTTGGCCTCCAAATATTCCAAAAAAAAAAAAAAGAAAAGAAAGTACTAGACTATCAAAAAAAAATTGCACTTTTTATTTTAATTGAAAAATTAGAAAAAAAATCTTATTATTTAAAAATATATAGAAATTCAATAAATAGTTAGATCACTAAAATATATTTTTCCTGAGATTAACTAATGGTTACTGTTTAAAAGATAAGTTAATTAACAAGATATCAAAATTAATATCCAAATAATCTTATATGTATTTCTTAATTTGTTCCTTAGCTATCTCTTTCATGCCTTTTTTCTTGATCCATATATTTTTTTAAATGATTATAGTGGAAATAGAAATAAAAAGTTCTCATAATCATCACATTTGGCATTATATTTAGTTTAATCCATGAAAATTTTATAAATACAGTATAGGAATCAAATTATCTTATAGTGTTTTATCTTATTTTACAATAAAACTATACCTTATTTTCTTGTATTTTCGGCCTCCTTACCAAAACTTTATAGCTCTCTTATGGAATTGATAGTACAAAAGCTACTTCTATTTATTCATGACAATAAATCACTACTTTGATTTCTACCAAAAGAAAATGAAGTTAGAAATTGGGCAGCAATTATTGGGTAAAACATCCTTCAATGAAAAAAAAAATATATCTCAATTTGGTCGATGATAAATCAATCAATCACAAATTGATATGTACATTAAAGTAATCATCTTTATAATTGAATTGGTCCATCATGAAATAAGTTTAAGCAAGGAAAACAAAGAAGTAGGATTTCCATACCAGAATTTGTGGTGGCCATGAGGCGACAGAAGTTGTGCAAAGCTATTGAGAGAATCATAGTTGGAGACATGTTCAATGCCTAAGCTTTCATACAAAAGAACAATGGGATACTGGTCAGCATAACCATTGTATGGCTTTGGATTATAATTTTTCTTCTTAAGCTCCACTGGAAGCTCAAAAACCTCCCTTATCATTGAAAAGGCTTGAGCTCGTAATTCCATGCTTATTTTATCATAAATCACCTCAAAAAACCCTAAATTTTCACAAGCCTCTTTCACCTTCTTGCTTAAATTTTGCCATTCTTGGCTTCCTCTGTTACAATGCGGTGAAATTCTTGAAAGATTGATGATTGGAACCTGAAATTCAGAATCAAAATCCATTTCTATTGGCTCTACCTCTAGTGGGTTGGATTCAACTTCTTAAATTTGTATTCAATTTATTGCAAAACCTTGGCCTTTTATTCCATTACTTGAGACAATTAGATGCCATCAAATACTGGCCAAAAGTTCAATCAGCGACAGAAATGATAGCTTGAAAGGAAGTGAAAAGGGATTTTCATATTCATATTATTTGGTTGAGGTCAACTCCCAGTTTTAATTAAAAAAGAATTTCACAATATCGTGAAGAAATTTTCTTATTTATACATATTTGGTTTTGGTTTTTATTGAGAGAATTCCATCATATCAGGAGTCTTTAAGCTAATAAAAAATAATAAGATCTTTAATATAATTATGAATAAAATAATTTTAAAATAATTTGAGCTTAAATATAATGGATTAACTAGTAACAGAATATACCTATATAAAAATAATTAGTATCGAAACCATTTATAATTAAATTGATATGTCATATATGAAATTCAAGCATATAGTAACATTGCTGTTAAAACTAAATTAGATTAGTTGATTGGATGAATTCAACTGTCAACCAATTGATGGTTTGATATGATTCGATGCAAAAATTCATATTAGCAAAAATAAAATTGAACCAGTTTGAATTAAAAAAAAAATTAGATTGAATTAAAAACTGCGTTGAACCAAAATTTTCAATTTTATCTTTTCTTTATTTTTGGTAAATATTATGTTGAACTTGTATTTTTTCTTTTAGTAGTTTTTTTATGATATTTAGAATTCTTTAAATAATATGAGTAATTTAATATTATTAATGATAAAAGATGTTTAATTAGTTAAGTATTAGTTAAAAAATAAAATAGGTTACATTTTTAATAGATTAAACATTAGAATATTTATGTATAGTTATATTTATATATTTCTTTAATTAGAAAATTATAAATTAAAAATATTAATTAAATAGGGTATGTAAAAATTTATTGATTGATTTGCTCAACTTAATTTGAACAATTTTCTTACTAAATTATTAAAAATAATATTTATGTTATGTATACTATTTGATATGTTTTAATATTAAATTATTTATTAATTTATAATATCGAATCTCATTGAGTTAAAAATTTAGTATTTAAAATTTAGTAAAAATAAATAATTACTAATGGTGTGTATTAATAAATAATAAAGTACAAAAATACACTAATATGCACTAAAAATCACTTTATATATATGGTATACTTGCTTTGTTGTATTAAATAGTAAATTTCAAAATTCTTCCAAAAATTTGAAATTTTATTAAATAAAACTCATTTTAAGAAAAATTTTAATTTTAGTAAAATTCAATGTTAATTTTTTATTAGTATAATTTAAAAAGTTTCCATATTTAATCTAATAAGGTAAGCATACAAGTAGCATATGAAATGGAATATGAATATTTTTTAAGTAATAAATTTAATAAAAGCATGTATATGCTATTGTGTTTTTATTTCTAATAGATAGTGAAAAACTTGAAAATGATATTTTTAAATTGATGTTAATGATAAATAGATTTTTGAGTTTATTTTTATTTTTTATATACTATTATTTATATTATATTTTCAAATTTTTATATAATAATAATAATAAATTATATCACTTTTTGTATTCTAGTTCAACATCCGATTTGATTTTTAAAATATTTTGTAATAGAGTAAAAGTGTTGACATTTGAAAATAGGGATCATATGTCTATCTTGGAAAAAAAAAACTTTTATGCTTTTGTTATTTATGACATAAAATACATATAAATTTAATAAAAATAACCTATTATCTTTAATAATAATAATAATAATTATTATTATTATTATTATTATATCACTTTTTATATTTTAGTTCAATATCTGATATGATTTTAAAATATTTTATAATAGAGTAATATTGTTTACATTTAAAAATAAAGATAATATGTCTATCTTGGCAAGAAAAAAAAATTATACCTTTGTTATTTATGACAGAAAACATATATAAACTTAATAAAAATAACCTATTATCTCTTAAACATGATAAAAGTGAATATGTTATTCCTTAAATGACATAAACTTTTATACCTTTGGCAGCTTATAGAATTTATTATAGATTTTTTTATGTATGTTGCCCATTATGTTTGTAGAGAGAGAAGAGAGATCAAGGGGAAAAGTGAAAGGGAAAGAGGATTGTGGTTACTGAAGTCCATTTTGGACTAGAAGGTAAGTGTATCCAAGTTAATAAATGTTGTGTGGGTGTATGTATGTTAAATATGTGTAATACCATTAATGGAAAAGCTTATTAGTGTAATTAATGTATGCTTTGATTATATGTTTGTGTTAGTTGATGAATAACTATGGAAAGATGACTAAATGAAGGATAAATATTTAATGTATGTTGGACATGTTAGGGGCAAATGATGTATGTTTAAGGCGTAGGGTGTTTAATTGGTTATGCATGATGCGTGATAATACATTTGTATCGAATTAATGTTCAAAAGGGTATATGTTGAAATAAACAATAATGAGCGACTGTAACGTCTCAAAAATTTTGATAATTATGAATAGTAATTTTTTGAAATGAATAGTATTTTTGAGACCTTGGGATGTGCAGAAGTCACTTGGAGAAAGTATTATTTGTAAAATAATTATTAGTAAAGTTTGAAGTCAATCAAAAGTCGTTAGGGTGGTTAAAAAAACTAAGAAAGATTTTACGGTAGTATCTTGGGAATATTGATCAATGCAAAGTTGAACCGTAAAATAATTTAAAAGTTGCTTAGAAAATTATAAAAATATTATGACATAATACTCAAAAATTCCAATAAATCCAATGGCACAGAAATCGGAATTTTTCGATATCGGAAAGCAATTTTTCTAGAAATTGGGCGACTTAAAAACACCTTAATAAATCAATTTATTGAGTTTTCAGTCCAAATTTTGAGGATAACTAGAAAATAATAAAATTTAATTTTTGGCACAAAATGACGATTTTTGGAGTTCAGAAAGTGAGGGAAAATTGAAAAAAAATGCTAAAATAAATAATTTTTAAAGAAAGGTATAAATATGGACATAATTGCAAAAATACCCTTAAATACTATTCATCATCTTCTAAATTTCCAGCAGCCGCCTTCCCTCTTCTCTCTCATTTCCTTCCTTTTTGTTCTTCCTCATTAAGCCAAATTAGCCAACTAAAATTAAACCGTAGAACTTCCATGCCCTAAAAATTATTTAGGATGTGGAAATTTTGAAAACGGATGCTCAGTGTTCACGGTTTTACAACCTCGTGAACAGTAACTACGAATTTTTCGGGTAAGATTTTTCAACTTTCATTATTTTTCCTAGAAATTAGGAGTGTCCAAGAGCCCATAAATGGTCATATATTTATTTTTAGAGGTTTGGTTGATTTATTACGAATTTTTGAATTTTCTATACGGTTATATTAGGAAATTCTGCGATCAACCAAGACAAGGGCAAAGAGAAGGCGTAGACGGGTCTCGAGAAGTCCCCTTGGATGTCGCGGTATGTGAAATTGAAGTAATTTGTGTGAATTTTAATTAATAGTAAAAAATGCCATAATATGTTAAATTGGCTATTAATGCACATTAATGTAAATTAACTTAATGTGCATAAATGTGTGCATAATGTGATATTAATTGAGTGTATGAATGTGTTTGAATGCATAAATCGCTTAGGGATTGAAAGAAAACGATAAAATGATAAAATGGACAATTAGGACTTTTTATGTAACACTATAAGTTATGTGATCATAAAATGAATTTGTATGGTCACTTAAACTTAAAACAAGTATATATAGCTTAAATGATATAAATAAGATTAAGTGGAAATGAATTATGATGTTAGGATGGTTGTAAGTGCATAATAAGAATTCTAAGCATGCCAATTTATGATAATAAGGCACATAAGATGGCATAATTAAGCTAAGGTGGCCGAATGGCCTAAAAATGGTATTAAAAAAGGGAGTAACACTTAAATGATGAAATTATGATACCATCATGTTTTTAAACATCCATTGGCATGTAAACATACTTAATGATAAATGAAAAGAAAATAAGGACATAAAAAAGACCTTAAAAACCGAAGGGACCAAAATGGGTTTTAAAAGACACATTATGCCATAATATGTGACATAAGGGAAATAAAGGTAGAAATGGGTCGATGGGCCTAAAACTGTGTCTTAAGAAGAAGATAGTTTTAGTCATTCCTGTGGCTAAAACATGCATATTAAAAGCTATAACAGCTCATTTAAGATGGCAAAATTAAAAACAATGATTTTTAGCCCATGAGATGCGACAACTTAGGAATTGGATAGGTTGACCGATCAGCTAGGGGATATAACAGCTGCTAGGGTACTTCGGTGCTTAGATATATCTAAAGGTTCACTTTTAGTCTTACCTATGGATATGTGTGTCAAGATCTTATGATCACGCGGGTGCAACCACAAGGTTCTAAGATGGAAACCATTGCACAGACGTACGCGAGTGCAGCCGCAAGGTTCCACAGAGGAAACCGTTGCACAATTTATGTCGGTGCAATAGCCATTAGGTCCAAAATGTGGACCACTGCACAACATATGATCCCATTATCCACAGGATTATAGTGGTTGTCATGAGCAGTAAATTGTATATACAAATAAGGAAGAAAAAGGCTAATAACTTGCGATGCATGTAATGTGATAAAATAGCTAGAAAATCATCATAAGATGAAAAAAAATGACGTAAGAAGAATGATAATTGAATATGTGAGTGGATATTGATGGGCATGAATGAGTTATGGACATAATGCGTGGTTTATGCTGTAAGTTGCTTCTATTTTTATCTATAATGCTGGTATTTGATTATATGCATATCCATGAGCATAATTGTATAGTAATGAATGCATGAATCAATTTAAATGGCTTTAATAGCATATATTATTTCAATTTCACCACTAAGCATTATGCTTAGCGTGTCATGTGTTTTACGATGAGTAGGTACAAAGACAAGTGATAAAAAAAAGCCTTGGACATCAAAGAAGTTGACTTGAAGATTTTGCCATTTTGGTAATCTTTGTAATTATAAGTGATGTATTAGGGATCACTCAATGTATATGTAAAGTGAGTTGGGTTACATCTCGTTTAATTTGTAATCTTTGTAACTAAAGAACTTTATTTTGGATTGTGTGATACTTAAACTATTTTAAAGTTGTGAATTGCATGCTTGACTTGTATGATATCTCTTCCTGAGGTTGAGATGTCATATTATGATTTGAGTGTTGCTGGCGATCAAAAGGATCACAAAATGTTAAGAAATAATTGTATAGATATAGAAGTATGTTTTATAATGCAGGTTGACACAGAAAAATTTTGGGATAGAGCCCGATACAGCTGTTATGTTGCCAGATTTTTTTTAGCATGAGGATTCCCAATTTTTCATGTGCAATACTATAGAAAAACATTTTTTGAAAACCTGTATTTTAACATACTATCTTATTTAATAAGAAATGTTAAATAATAATATTTAGATAGATTGAGTTTGATATCTCGATATGCGTGCACACCTTAATCGGGCTTGGCTACTAATAGATGTCTAGACCGGGTAATAGGTGTCACGTTTGATAGTATTAGAGCTCCGATTTAGGTGGTTCTAGTTTACGATAAGTGCTAATAAAGTTTAGAGTTTACATCACTTCTAATTAATGTCGAGGCTTATCAATTTTCTTTGTACCTACAAATAAGATGAGTGATATGGCACAATGAGATAATGAGGGAGTCGAGAGTCATACTCCGATGCAGCGGCACCTGAGATCTTAAGAATAGGGTCTACGTCTGTGAATGTAGCAGGGAATGCACCATCTGTAGGACAAGCTACTCCAGTACTCCTGCAAGAGATGTTGTAGTTGTTAAGACAAGTGACAGTTATTGCTGCTCCGCTGCCTGTACCACCTCTTTAGCCAGTAGTTCTTTTAGTTCTCTAGAAGACATATCTTGAGAACCTGAAAAAAGATGGGGGCCAAGGCTTTTAAGGGCCAAGTGGCAATTACACTAGCACAGGCAGAATATTGGCTAGACAGAACAGAAAAGATTATAAAGCACATGAGATGCATACCAGAAGAGAAAGTTATTTATACATCCTCATTATTATAAGAAGAGGCTTCTAAATGGTAGGGCGACCTCATTGAACATAAGATTGAAGAGCAAGTGATATGGGAGTTCTTCCTAATAGAATTCCATAAGAAGTGCATTCCAGAAGACTACTTGGATGAGAGGAGACAATAATTTATGGACTTAAAGCATGAGCAAAGAACAATTAGGGAGTATGAAAAAGATTTTTCCATGCTTAGCAGATATGCTAAGGACACCGACTCCAATGAAGCATATAAGTGTAACACAAGAGACAAAGAAAAAGCCTCAGATATCAGAGAAGCTGACTTGAAGATTTTGCCATTTTGATAATCTTTGTAATTAGAAGTGATGTATTAGGGAGCACTCAATGTATATGTAAAGTGGGTTGAGTTACATCTCATTTAATTTGTAATCTTCGTAACTAAAGAACTTTATTTTGGATTGTGTGATACTTAAACTATTTTAAAGTTGTGAATTGCATGCTTGACTTGTATAATATCTCTTCTTGACGTTGAGATGTCATAATGTTATTTGAGTGTTGTTGGGTAATAAGAAGGATCACAAAATGTTGAGAAATAAATGTATAGATATAGAGGTGTGTTTTATAATGCAGGTTGACACAAGAAAATTTTAGGATAGTGCCTGGTACAACCATTATATTGTCGATTTTTTTTTAGCACGAGGATTCCTAATTTTCCATGTGTAATTCTATAGGAAAACATTTTTTGAAAACTCGTATTTTAACATACTATCTTATTGAATAAGAAATGTTAAATAATAATATTTGGGTAGATTGAATTTGATATCTCGATATGCGTGCACACCTTAGTCGTGCTAGATGATCGACCGACATCCAGACCGAATAAGGGGTGTCACAATGGGTATAGATGGTGTAGCCAAATGATGTTAGCCATAGACTTGGGTGAATCTCATGTATATACCTAATGTAATATAATGATTTACACAATAATGGTGTAACTAATGAGTATATGTTAAAAAGAAGCAATTGAGGTGTCTATGTTATTTATTGATGAAAGTTTATGAAATAATATGTTATAATCATGAAAATAATTAAGCATGTAATTTATAAGGGATGGTTATATTGATTTTGTATGATGTTATTGGATAAATATTAATGGTGGCATGTTGTAATAATAGAATTGGGGCATGCAACCTATAATGATTGAAAAGGTAGTGTTGGTAAGAATTTATGTCAATAAAGAGGTAAGTAACTACTTTAGACTAATTAATATCTCTTGAACATGTTAAAGAATGAGGATGTCTATAGTTCATGATAGTAGCTTGGGCTGAAATTAATAATGATTATAAACATGAGGTATGACATGACCTCTTAAATTATGTAATGTGCATGGATGTTGAAAGAAGTACTAGCATGTTGAAAATTATGAAATTTGCAATATATGACACAAGTATGGTATGGATTAACTAAGTAAAGGGATTTTGAAATGCATTCTCTCAAGGTGTAAATGATGAAAAGAGGAATTGAGCATATGTGAGATGATTATGGGCAAATGAGATGCATGGCATGGAAAAAAATGAGCTTATGTATTGGGTATTGATGTGGTAGTATGTAATTAGGTGTTATAAT
>CANXYI010844401.1:0-13133 GCA_948208565.1 Hura crepitans | reverse complement strand
GAAAATCTTGTAAAAAGGGGATGAAAATGGTGAATTTTTGGCTGCAATATTGTTAATTGGAGCAAAAGGAATGAAGAAGAAGAATGGTAGAAAATGAGTGCAAATGGCAAAGTGGCCATCCATATGTCACCTTGAGCCTTTTATAATAGTTGAGGTGGCACAGGTAGGGCCCACACACCACTCAAACAACTCAAAAAAGCTCAGTTTTGATAGAAATTTTGGGGAATTTCTAAAAATCACTTAGACCTCCATAACTTATCATATTTGTTTTAAAAATCCTCAATTTGTTCCATTTAGCAGATCAAAAAATTTCACAACCAAATTTCACCAATAAGGTAGTTAACCAACTACCTCGATTTACGTGTAAAACCTTAAAATTTAGAAAATTTGCAAACAACCTCAGAATTCACAAATTCTTTCACCAATAGACTCAAGGGAATTTTTAACCTTCAATTTATGGAATTTTTAGGTCTATCCGGGCACATCTTGAGTTATTCTTGACTTGACTCCATCTGAGCCTATGGCTCACTAGATTATAGCCTCAAATAATTTATTAGTTCTACTAATTCTTTAAATTATGGTGATTTCATTATTTTATAGCCCCTCAAAGTTTCATGATAAATACCCTTTCCTTGAGCCTTATGGAGGTTACACATCACTTTGAGAACACTTTTTGACCTCAACATTACTGTTCAAGGAGCCTAGACTTATAGGCATTACAATACTTCCACTTTTAAGAAATTTCATCCTCGAAATTACATGAAGTGAAGAGGTGTGGATACTGAGCCATTATTTGCTCTTTAGACTCTTAGATAGTTTTTTCTACATTGTGATGTCTCTAGAGGACTTTAACTAGAGGAATGGTATTATTCCTCACCTATTTCACTTCTCTGGTCAGTGTCTATATAGGTTCTTTTACATAGCTTAAGTCTGGTTACACTTTTACACCTATTATTGAGACTATATGGGAGGGATATGATCTATCCCACCTCAACATTGATATGTGAAATACATCATGAATTTGTGATAGTTCAGATGGCAAAGCTAGTCTATATGCTAAATGTCCCACTCCCTCTATAATCTTATATGGGCCAATAAATCTAGGGCTCAAGTTCCCTTTTTTCCTAAATCTAAGAACCTTTTTCCATGAGGGTGTACTAAGATGCACGTCAATTTCAAAATCAAGCTCTAACTATAGAGGTAACCCCGGTAACTCATTAGGAAATACGTTAGGAAATTCAGACACTATAGGAATCTTATCAAGTACTAGGGTGGAAGCATTAGTGTCAATGACATGAGCTAAATAGGCTTCGCACCCTTTTTAGAAGAGTTTCCTTACTATAATAGCTAAGATGAGATTATTCGCACTATTTTTATCACCCATAACTATCATTGTCTATCCCTCTACATTCTGGAGGGTTAGCTTCTTGTCTTTATAGTTAGTTATAGCTTGATGCTATGACAACCAGTCCATTCTTAGAATCACATCAAACTCGTGAAAAGGTAATTCAATCAAATCCACATGAAGTAAATAATCTTAAATTACTAAAAGACACTATCTATACACTTTATTCTCATTCACACTCTTCCTTATATGATTATTGACTTGTACATCTATGTTCACATGCTTAGATTGTAATCCTCTATAACGTGCAAATGTTGTGCATACATATCAATGTGTGGATCTTAGGTCTACAAAAGACAAAATTGGAACATTAAATAAGGAAAAAGTACTAGTTATGACATCTGGTGCTGCTACCTCCTTTCTGCCTCTAACATTATACTGTCTGGCTAGGGCACAGGCTTCTAATCTAGTACCCTAACTAGGACTAGGTTGATATGCTCTACTCTATCTCTAATCCCTATTTTAAGGTGCCACTATGGATATCTGAGTGTGAGCACCCTCGAGCTGTCTTTGAGGACACTCTCTTTAGTAGTGGTCTTGAGCACCACAAGTAAAGAACTCCCCTCTTCTACCATATCGACACTATACCTAATGCTTTTTATTACATGTGTTACAAGTTAGGGGTCCATTCCTATTACATGAAGGACTAGGAGTATTAACAACTTTTGGAGGTAATCGAGGTCTAACTGTGAAAGCTTTCCTAAATCATTGAGATTGTGTATCTCTCGATGCTTGATGCATAAACTGGGATTGAGATGGAGCTTTTCTCCTTCTCTTACTGTCAGCTATGTCTACACTAGATTACCCTATAGTAAACTATCTCTTCCATATGAAGAAATCTCTATTTTCTTGTACCATTTCATCTATATCATAGGTAGATGCCACTAATATAGCAAAGTCTATTAACAAAGGTTTTGCTATCTATATTCTCAACTCCATATTCAACCCCTTTAGAAATGTTTTACACTTCTCTTCTTCATTAGGTGTGAACTCCTCTGTGTGTCTAATCAATCGGGTAAAATACTTTTCATATTAAACCACTATCTTTCTACCTTGTTTCAAATCTAGGAATTCGTACCTCTTCTTATCCTTATAAGACTCAGGGATATATCTCTTTCTAAATTCGATCAAGAAAAATTCCTATGTGAGCTTTACCATTGGCTTCCTCCTTCTAGTACTATCCCACCAATTATATGCTTTTTCCTATAGGAGGAAAGTTATACACTTCAGACTATCTTCTTCTGAGCATTCTAGCTATTCTAAAATCTTAAATGTCCTCTCTAACCATTACTTTACTTGTGATATATCATCCTCTTTTATGCCTAGAAAATCCACAGCTCCTATCTTTTTTATTCTCTCTAATGGTGTCTTCTGCACAGGAGCTAGGGATAATGGTGGTATTGGAGTTGGTGAAGGAGGTGGAGCAGCAGGTGTAGAGGTATGTCTTTATAGATTTACTATTTGTTCCAACAAAGCCAAAGATGCCTTTGCCTGTGGCTGTGCCTAAGGTTGTGGCCTATGTACAGCATAATAGGCTTGGGAGTAGTTGTATTTTCTACTCTATGTATTGTAGTAAGAGCATAGCTAGCGACTTCCTCTGCTATTTTCCTTTGATAGTCTATCAGCTATCTCGTATTACTACAAAAATAAAAAATTTATCAGCCTTCGTGCAATGTAGCATAGCACATAACCAACCTTAAACTCTAGCGCTCATGTAACTTACCTAAGAACTTTAAACTTGGCTCTGATACCACCAAATGTGACACCCCTTATTAAAATTCTGAAGAAACCCAAAAGGTGAGGCACTTCCTGATAGGTCACCCATCGTAGGATTGCTCTTAGAGAAAACTCCTTAAAACATATAGACTATTCTAGAATTCTATCAGATATTACTTAGATGTCTAATATAATCCTTAATCAAGTTCATACATGGTCTAACAGACTCAGACAAGGCATATTTAGACACTTTATACATCACAAAAAATTTCATAGCATAACGGCTACTTGGTTGACATACTAAATTTTTTTAACTATTAAAACACTTCTATAAGCAAACAACTCATAAACCTCATTCTGAACCCTTCTAATCCCCCAATCAATCATCAGCCAACGTCTAATAAATATTCACATATCAGCATTAAACACAAAAGGCCTCAGGCCCACAGTTATCAAGTTCACACACAAATCAAACAAATATCACAACAGCTCATATACTTCACATCTAGGTTATATATATAGACATAGCAGCTTCTAAGCATGCTAACCTAGACCTATAAGGTATTACATGAGTTCCACTATGAAAAGAAAGAAAATAACTTCCTTTACCCTTCAACTATTGCATAGCCACATTGCACTATCACAAAGGCTAGCTTGCTTAGCCTTGTTACCTGTGCACCATAACATAGGTACGTTGAGTATAAAACTCAATAAGTAAATCTAAACCATTCAATATGTACGTTAATACACACATAAAAATATAAATAGTAGTCTAGGTGTAGTGTGTGAGCTACATGCAAAATGATTAATGCCATATAGATGGTATGTCTTATTTCTTCAAAATTACCAAAATGCCATTATGATTATTTATTAAAACTCATTTTCAGAAAATACCACAAATTAATTTAAATTAACATTTTCCATTATTTTAAGTCCTTTCGATAGGCTCAACTAGGTAGATGACACTAATAGGAACTGAACCAAGAGGGAACTAAAAGATGTGTAATGGCCCAACATAGCCTATATAGATCAGCTCATAAGAACCTCCCAAGGGGTAAAATATTTAGTAACTATTTATAAGTATCAGTCTATAGACCTCCTAAGACACTAACCATATCAAATAATCCATCTTGGTTTGCCTGGTAGACTAGTTTAGTGGCCCTTATAGGGACCTTCACCACTATACCGACATAGTTTGATATCCAGTTAATGAAAAGAAGTTTCTACCACATAGACTAGTGTAGTGGCTCAATTATGAACCTTGGTCATTGCACTGACCTAGTTTGATAATCAGACAATCTAGCAGCTGCTAATCCCTAAGTTGACCAGTCAACCCTTCTAGTCGATGTCGAACTAATGGGCCATTTGATGTTATTTTAAGTTCATTCCTTTACTGATCATCTTTTTTATAATATTATGAAGTAAAAAATAGATAGATAAAATTTTATCAAACAGTCAATTTTTTACCTAGAAAGTTCTAGGTCATTTTTAGCCCTACCAGGCAAACTGGATAAACTTTTTTGGCACTTTTTGACTCAATTCTGAAGGCATAATTACAAGTATTGTAAATCTAATGTGGCCTATTATTTTTGCTCAATTATATTCATGTTAAATAGTCATTTTTATTATAGTCCCAAAATCACATTTTTATGAAAAAGTTATAAGTCATTTTCCTAAATGCAATGACCATTTTAGGTTCCTTTTAAATCATTTTTTAGTGCTAATTGCACTAGTGGTCATACAATTCCATAGGTTTAAAGCCAACCTCAAAGAAGGAGATCAATTTTCTAAACAAATGGCTCACTTACCAATATACAAAAAATCACATTTTAGTTCATTTTAACATACATTTCCATGCTAAAGTTAATACATTTTCAAAGCCATTTTTCATGCCATTTTAAGTCAATTTTAAGTTCATTCTTCAATCCTTTTTCCATACATTAAAAATGTCCCATATGTTGGTCATTTCATGCAACACTAAACATGTACATCAACCTAAGTCATGCCATGCACAAAATGCAACAAATGCCATGCCATTTCACACATAAATGCTAATTAAACTGTACCTCATTTTCATTTGATTTTACTATTCAATGCTCTCAACCACAAGTTTCATTTTACCTTATACATAATTTCAATCTCATTCAAAAATATTTATGCACATTGAGACATCATAGAAATATGCCTATGCACCAATTATGCTTTTACCATGGCAATTAAGTAAATATATCATATGCACATGCATTGGCCACTTTACATACACCCATACCCAAGTCTTAGTTTGCCAAGTTCTTCACTTACACATCACATGCCATCAATGGCAAGCCAAAACCCTTCCATAAGCCATGTACACATGTCATTCACCTAACATACCTATCTAAAGACCTCTTAGCCAACAAGAGAACATACACATAAACTCTTAATTCTCCCTATCTCCATATTCATTCCAAGCATATTACATGCGATATAGGTTAACTAACATTCCATAACACGCTTTCAAGCCATAAACATGAACACACATCAACACAAAGCTTTTAACTAATAATTCCATGCATCATTTTCACCAAAATTCCATCCCAAACATTCACTCCACATATAATTAGCCCAATTACATACATAGCTCCTGGAATCACACACTTTAGCCACCTATTCTACCAATTCCTTACAAGATTTCTAAGCTTCACACATAGCAATTCTAGCACACATGCTTTGAGTGGCTTAAATTCTCTTACCTCACTACCAAAGGAGTTGAAATCCATTCTTCTAGCTTGAAGAAAGTCACCAAATCCTCAGTTTATGCTTTGACTTCCATACACTCTACAAGCCCTTCAAAAATTCACCAAAATTCACACATACCTCAAAATTAAATTCCAATCATTTAGGTGTTCTTAGAATAATCAAATCCCCTAGGAAATAAATAAAAAAAGGTAGAAATACTTACACATAAGAAGTTGCACTTTTTATCCTCTTTAATAAACACCTTGAGCTATCTTGAAATTCCTTAAGTTCTAGACACTCCTATGGCCTCCAACACCTTTACAAATCTATTTTTGACACCATATGATGATTTTTGGTGTTAATGGACATAAGAAAAGCTTGTAAAAATGGATGAAAATGGTGAATTTTTTTGCTAGAATAGCATCGGCTAGAGCAAGAGGAAAGAAGAAGAAGAAAGGTGGAAGGTGAGTAGAAATGGCCAAGTAGCCATCCATATGTCAATTTGTGCCTTTAATAGAGGTAGAGGTGGCACGGGTGAGGGCCACATGCCACCCAAACAACTCGAAAAGTTCTATTTTAGTAGAAACTTTAGGGAATTTTAAAAAATCTCTTGCCCTTTAAAAATCATCTCACTTATTTTACAAAACCTTTATTGGTCTCATTTAAGAGCTCATAAAATTTCATGGCCAAATTCCTCGATTTACATGCAAAACCCCAAATTTTAAAAAGTTTGCAAATGACCTCAAAATACAAAAATTCTTTCACCAATGGACTTAGGGGATTTTTTAACCTTCAGGGTGTGGCATTTTTAAGTCTATCTAGGCACATCTTAGGTCATTCTTCTCCTAACTCCATCTGAGCCTACGACCCACTAGATTATAACCTAAAATAATTTATTATTTCTATTAAATCTTTAAATTAAGTCAATTTCATCATTTTATGGCTCCTCGATGTTTCATGACTTGTATCCCTACCTCGAGCCTTCTAAAGGTGACCCAGCACTCTGAGAACACTTTTTGGTCTTAGCGGTATTATTCACGGAGCCTTGACTTATAGGTTTTACAAGTACACTATCCCAGAAAAACCTTACATAAATCACACTTTTATAATGATATGAATAATCATTAATTTCATTATAGCACTATAGATCCTTTTAGTCCTCTAAATTCATCACTATTATCAAACCACAGCCACATTACATCAACAATAGCATTTATCAATCATACATACAGTATCATCAAGACTATAGTGAGTCTTAGAAATATATATGCATATATAGCCATATACTTATGTTTGAGCTACTTTATTTATATACATGCAGATGTTATGACTAGTAGACATGAGCCTACTACCCTTACCTATACTTGTGTGCCAATCTATGATTACAATCATATAATATTAACTATGACACCAAAAAGAGCTCTTTGATCCATACTGCTATGCTTAAGGCTGTCGCCTAAGCTCCTATCTAAGACCTATGCACCACAAATAATGATTTGCTAAGCATACAGCTTAGTGGTGTATTCACTAAAGTATACATTACCTCAATAGTAGTCATTTATTAATTATCAAAATTGATATACAACATGCCACTTCATATGTACATCATACCAATTAATACACATAGGAGTATCTCTTTATTTATAATCAATATGCATACTCAGTAATCATTATGGTTTTATAATCTTTTCTAAATTTATAATCCTAACTGCTATACATTTAATTGCTATTAAGTTCACACATACATATTAGTACTTGCCTATTTAGGTTTTAGTTACATTTTTTAGGCTATACCGTGTGCCTGAACATATGTGTTTGTCTATAATAATGCTATTTCATAATCCTTTTTATACCTTCATATAATCTTCAATAACAAGACCTACCCTTTAGTTTATTTATTTAATCATGTTTACTTCACTTATATTTGCAACTTACCTTTTATTTTTATTTCTTACTTACATGTGCATGCCACCATTCATTAGTTCTCATTTCTCTAATAGTATTCATCCTATAGTTTTATTAGTCTATTCATTAAATTACTATAATGCTTATTTATTGATTATAGTTTCCCTAGTAAATTATTTATTACATATATATAAATATTCCCAATTAACATTCCTCAATCAACATTATGTTCATTCTTACCATCTTTACTAATAGTTTTATCCCCTTTCATACCATTTAACTTGCCTATGCATGTAAATTGTATTACTAATAGTAGATAATGGAATACCAATGGTTATGCAGTGGTCCCCATTCGGGACCTCATAGCTATTAGACTAGCATATCATACCAAAGTAAGTGTTTAATGACCCTATTAAACTCCTAGTAGCTACACCCATTTTAGAATATATGCCTGAGGTTCTATTAGACCTCCCGATAACTGCACCCGCATGACATCAAACATCGTGTATAGTTGCCCACATTATGAGCCTCAACTGGTGGCTATAGTCATATGATGTGGAGGTCCTTGGAACTTACTATTTCTGCACTAGCTAGTACACTTAAGTACAACATACTATAGCCTCTCTTAGAGCCTACTGATGATTACACTCACATGGTACAGTTGTCCTGCTAACCTTATGGCACTTATACATGCCTAACATATGTATATAATAATCTTTCACACATTTTATGGTGAGTGTATTCACATGGTATAATAGCCTTACAAGCCTCATGGCATCTGTTCACACCTATACATATGATGTACTTAAATAGTTTATATTATCCTTTATTGACTACTCAACTTATCTTATAAGTTTCTCATGTATATAGGCTAGTTATTTCACCACATTTTGTTTTTAGTATCATCAAATGATTATACTTCTACCTTTTATTATTTTTATATCTTTATCATATTACACAATTATTTACTCATTTCACATACTCACAATATTCATTTATCCGTTTGGCCACATTTTTATAATGACATTACCATTACTATTTACATTAGTTCCTCATGGTCACATTTTTGTTAGACTATTTATTTCATAGTAAAAAATATTATTCATGTTTCCAATATTGTCTTTTTGGATTACAATTCACTGTTTCACTATCATTTAAACATTTAATTTTGATTAACATAATATATTCTCAACATATATATATATATATATATATATATATATATATATATATATATATATATTTATATATATATATGTTTGCCTAATTTCATGCCAATATTTGGTACTTGACATCATTATTTTATTCAACATATGGTGCTGTACATCAACAAATATTAACTGTTACCATACTAACGAAATCACATTGTTAAATACTTAAATGATTTTGTTATTTATTATTCATTTATACACACATCATATCATTACCTAATGATGCATACAAACCATAGTTATATTTCCCATTCCACTACTTCATATATTTAACATTAGTTGTCTCTACAAATTTCAAATTTTGATTTCCATTTCAATTCCCTTTTTCTCTTATTCTTCTATCTCATAATGTCTTTCCATTTTCTCAATATATTATAACTTTAATTACATTACAAAAGTTTACATAAACATTACTTTTATTCAAGCTAACATCTTGGCAAACTCATGATATCTTCCTACCCATTTTCCTTGCCATCAATTTATGGCCATGACATTACATATTTTTACACTTCACTTAGTCTCCCTAATTTCAACACACTACACATTATAATTCCTATCATTTTCATAACATATAATAAGTGCACATTCTATATTATGTCATAAACTCTCATTTAATTACTTAGTTACTGTAATCAAGAAATCCCATAAAATATTTTCAAAATACATACCACTATATATTTAGCCTTAATGCCACTTACACCACAGGTGGCATTTAACCCCTACCACATCTCAGTTGCGTTATGCATTTCCATCCATTTCACAAGTAACTCACTAAATCATCACTTTTATACACTAATTACATTCATAATTTCCACTACAAGATATAAGTACATATAACCACACATTATCAATTCCAACTAATTTCCTTATATATATATTGTTATTTTCATTTATTTTTCTACTTAATTACCTTGATTTCACCTCACTTTCATAGATACAAACAATACTAACTCCATTTTAAGCTTTAATACAATTTGGCCATAATTCCATCTTACATTCCCATATTATTTTATCATTTATTTCATATTCTCTACACTAATTCATCACATATAAAACCCAGTTATACCATTAAACATCCAATACACACATTTATACACATAAATCATATAATTTACATAACATTTCTATTCTTGAAATTATAGGCACAAACAAGGTAATGTATAAATCACTTAATACACTTACCTATGGCCTCTTTAGCCTCTAATTAAGCCCTTCACACCTTCTTCTTCCTCTTTTTTTGCTTACTTTCACAACTCACTAATAACGTAATACACAATTTATTATTAAAAAATCATAAAAAATTATACCCTTCTAAACTTCAAATTAAAACTAGAATCATTTAATTGAGCACCCCTAATTAACTAGGAATTTATTAAATCTCTAAAATACTAAACTTACCAAATTGGAGGTTATAAAACCTGAACTTTAAATCTCTGAAATCTCTCTAAATCTCCTATTTCTTTGTAATTTCACACTAGATTAGAGTGTTATGCTTGATAAAGATTAGTTTTAGGACATTAATTAGGGTCTGAAAGTGGTATTTATGGATTAGAATGAAGAAAATTGAAAGGGATGGTGAGGAGAAAATGGTGTCAGCTAAGTGGAGGAGGAAAATGGTAAAGCCCTTATCCTATGTCTTATGTCTACATGAAACCACTCTTTTTATATTAGGTACTTTAATGGTCATGATTTGGCCACATGGGAATCCAAGGGTGCTAATTAATCTATGGTTATTTTAGTGCTTTAAAAACTAATTCCTTTATTTAATGCTTCAATAAATTCCTCTCTTGTTACAAAAAATTCAAAATTCATTCAATTAGCAAGTCTCTTGAATTCCATAATTTTTCTTTAGAGGGAACCTATTGAACTTAATAATTAGGCTATCATTCCATTTTAATAAATTACTTCTTATTGTTAGAAAATTTCAATCTTAGTGACATTAGCTTAATTAGAATTTTTGACTACTAGGTCATGCTATTTCCAGATGTTTCTGAGCTCAAATTGAATATATTATCATTCAACTAAAATTGGGTTACTATTCATTAAACATTATTGTGATAATCTTTAAAGGTAAATTTAACCATCTTAATAGCCTCATTTCTAACTCAAATTTTTGTAATAATTAGCTATAATTTTCCCTTTAATCTCCTTTAATTAGTTCTTCAAGACCTTGAAAAGCACTATTCAAGTTTTGATGTCACTACTCACTAAAACCATGTCCAAGACCTTACTCTTTTCTCTCATTCTATTTCCTCTTATGCTTTTCTCATGTAATCTACACTTCAATGAGTGTTCAACTAATTTATTGGCCTTAAACTACCTATTTTAAGTTTTGCCCTTAACAATTTACAAATTGACCATTTAATCCTTTGTTTGTTTTTCACTTCATTATTCCTACCAACTAACTCTACTTAGTCAATATATCTTTTTTTTTTATTTCCCATGATTTTCTCTAATTGTCTCTTTAACATTTCAAAAATTTACATAAAAAATTGAGGCATTATAGTCTTTTCCCCTTTGAAGAATTTCATCCTTAAAATTTGACTAAGCCTAAAAATGTCCTAATGCTCTCCATTTTATTCATTTTCATCCTTATTACTCAAGTTTACATCATGCCTACAACATATTAGTTCAGTTATGCAAAACTTAAAAATAGAACATATATACATTAAAACATAAGCATTGTTAAAATGTACTTAGTGCACCTTTTGAAGATTCTAATTTCTCATAGGAGACATCTCATAGTGCTAAGACCCTAGAAATGCTTACTTTTACTTTCTCAGTTTTTCCTTTTTATGCATTCTTCCTTATATTCTTTTTATTCTTGATTTGAATCTCAGAAACTAGGGAAATTGAGGTCTGACATTGCATAGCCCCTTTCGATTTCTTTGGATATTTCCTTTGCAATATGCCTTTTAAACCCATAAGCATAACAAACTCCCAATTTCAATTTCTAATATATACCCTAGCATTTCCTTTCATAGTGCTCATATGAAGGTGTTGGTGCACTATAGGTAACTAATACTAATGCTTTAAAGGTTTGAACTAGAGTTTGGAACCCCTATCCAACTTGTTGCTTCTTAGTTTAACTTTTGTTGTAGTTGTTGTGCTTGCTTAATTTTCTATTTCTTAGTCTTTTTAGAAGTTGGACTCATTTCATCTTGACTATCAACTTTTTTCACTTTATAACTCTCTCTTGCTTCCTCTTTGAGAATTTTTTCCACAATATAAGTCATGGATACTAGAGTTGAGAACTCTTTAATCTTGTTTATAGCTACTTGTAATTTAATTTTTGGGTTAAAACCCTTTTCGAACCTTTTACACCATTCTTTTTTATTGGGCACAATTTTCTTCACATAGCAACTAAGCCTCACAAACTCTTTTTCATTTTCAAAATTTTATTTCTCACCTTATTTCAAATAAAGGAACTCTTGCTCATTTTTATCAAGGTAATTCTTTATGATATACCTCTTTCTAAGCTCCTATAAGATGAAGTCCTTAGTTAAATCTGCTGGAGCCTTATGCTTGACAACTATCCTCTACTAATGATATGCCTTATCCTAGAGTAGTGAAGTGACATACATCAAATTCTCCTCTACTATGCACTTTAATTGCTCTAATATCTGATCGGTTATGTCTAACTAGTAATCCAATATAGTGGAATCATCTAAGTATGTTCCCAAAAAATCTATAGCTCTAATCTTTTTCACTTATTCTGGGTATGTCTTTTGAAGGGCCTATGACAATTATGGCAACACTAGTGGCAGAGGTGGGATGTAAATAGCTGAAACTTGTCTTAAGAGGCCAACCACTTAGTGTTGTAGTTCTGGTTCTGTTTGAGCTACTTAACTCACATCTTCTAACATTTCACCTTTAACCCTCATTGGCTCATTATCTGTAGCATGTACTCACCTTTCAACTTTACCTTTGCCACGTAGTGGTGTAGCCTAGCTCATTTATACTATATATAAGAAGAACAGTTATAAGCCTTAAGTAGTATAATATATATAACATACAACTTTAATCCTATGGCACTCATGTTTATTCCAATGTTTCAAGGAATGCCTAAACTTGCTCTAGTACCACTAATTGTGACACCCTTACACTAAACCAATAGCCAATTTAGATATAAGATGCCACACGTGACATCCTTTACTCGATTTGGTTACCGTATTCGA